>ML682206.1:2381672-2548965 GCA_007922195.1 Podocnemis expansa | reverse complement strand
CGCCTTGAACTGTTGTTTCGGAACATCTTGTTCCGAAACAACACGTTCGCATGGCGTTGTTTGAAAACAACCGTGGCGAAGACAACGTTGTTTCGCCCATGGTCTAGGTTTTACTTGTTTTGAAACAACGTGGTTGTTTCAGAACAACAGCTTCCATTGTTCCGAAACAACCGTGCGTCGTGTGAACAGCTGAAACCTTATTTCGAAACAACCTCTGTTGTTTAGAAATAAGGAGGCTGTGTGAACACAGCCTGACATTAGTAGGATCAATATTTGCCCTCTTTTTACGATAAAATTAAAGTGTGCAATGAATTTTAAACTAAGTAATTTTGGAGTAGATAAAAATATATGGCTATATGCCTCAGTGTAGCTCTCGAAGGTTTAATAATCTACATGTGTGGCTCTTGAGTTTCATAAATTTGGTTACCCCTGGTATACAGAGAGAATAAGTATCTGTGGCTATGTCTACATCAGACAAAATTATTTCAGACTTGTTAGTCCAAACTAGGAAGTTTGGAAGTTAGTTTGAACTAACACTTTGTTTGAACTAGAACACGTGGTTAGTTTAAACTAACCATCTTAGTTTGAGCTTCTTAAATTCAAACTAAGCGTTAGTCCTGGTCCACATCACACTTAGTTAGTTTGAACTAAGCACTTAAGTCTGGACTAAGTGCTGGTACTTAATAGTTCGAACAAAGTGTTCCTTAGTTTGAACTAAGAAATTTCTTAGTTTGAGCCAGAGAAAGCCAAGTGTGGCCGTGGGCTAAATTAGTCCAGATTAAGCCTCCTTAATCCAGATTAATTTGCCAGTGTAGACATACTCTGTATGTACCTGATAAGTCTAACTCCTGGTGGGGTCTTAGCAACACCTCCCAAGAGTCCTCCAGGAAACTTGCACAGCGTGTAGCCTAGAGAAAGCATGGAAGCTCCTTCCCTGGAGGTTTTCCAAAGGATAGCCGTGTTAGCCTAGTCCAGTAAAAAAACAACAAGGAGTTGTGTGGCACTAAAGTGCCACACAACTCCCTGTTGTTTTTTCCAAAGGATGCTGGATAACCACCTGTGTTGTGTGGTTTAGACCCAACAAATTCTACATCCAGGCAGGGGTTTGAGTAGATGACCCTTGCAATCCCTTCTAACTTCATGGCTCTATGACTCTAAGGAGTTTTTCCATTTATGGCAGCTGATTACACCATGTCCCTGCAAAGGAGGGCAAAGAAATTAGAGGTGCCATCAAGGTGAGACACGAAGCCGCCATCTTGACATTCTGATGAACTATTTTGGGAGAGAGGAAAGGGCAATCGGCATGTAGTGGCATGAATGAAGAGAGGTCATCTGGGCCTACCATCTAGGTCAGTCTGTTATTTCTCAAATAGAAAACATTGGACTTGGTCTTGATGTGTGTGTGGAAGGGGAGGGACTGCAAGAAGACTTCTCCCCATAGCATGAATGAGGACAGAATAACTGGTCATCTAGTCTGACTTCATGTACTACAGAGGCCACAGAAGGTCCCTGCAAAATTCCTAAAGCGTAGAACAGCCCAAAGGCTCTTGGCTGAGTAAAGGCTGGGGAAGGCCTTCCTTCTAGTTCTGACAGGCTCCCTCCACTCTACTGCACAATACTCTTGTTAGACAGAAGACAAGAGGATGGGGATAGGAAATAGAAGAAATAAGGTGGGGAAAGAAAGGGACACACCAGAGAGGGAATTGGGGAAATAACGGCTCACACCACACGTCAAATTTGGGATTTCACCAAAATGAGTGGAGATGGTGATGTCATCTGGGTGCCTCTCTCTGGACCAGTCTGGTCAGGATATTGCTGAGATTTAGGATGAAGAAGGCCTGGGAACCCAGGTAATTGGGGCAGTCTGGATGATGAACCTCATGCCAATTTTTCTCCCCAAAATCTCTTTCTTTAAGTACCCCAGAGACAGACAAACTGGTGGAGAAGCTCATCCTCTTACTACTTTGTGCACTAATTAGGCTTGATGTCTGACTCACCAGTTTTGGTGCATTCTTTCCTGGGCCCACATTTTCTTGTTTACTAAGCATGATCTTGATGCTGTCTGTTTTGCTTGGACTAATTCAGCCTGTCTTGCTTTGGCACCTTTTCATCCAGCATTTTTTATTGTAGATAATTGTCCCACTTTATAAACTTGCATCTACTTTCCCACAGTTAAGCTAACAATTATGGTAAAGTTTTAGACCCAGTAATATAACAGCTATTCATTAAAATTATGAAAAGGCAGGGACTGAAGGCTGATCCTTGATGCAGACCCACCCTCAGAGAGAGTGACTCACTGTATCCACATCGACTTCTCATTACCCTTCTGTACTTGAGAGTCTCCGATAGATCGTTCTACTGTGGACATCACTATATCAGCTCTCTAGGAACTCTGTCTCTAGCTCCACAAACTCAAAGTGCAATTCTTTGCTTTCCTCCTGAAATATTCAGCCCACAAACACTACAGCCATTGTTGACCTTTCCATCAGAAGTTTGAATTGGATGCCGCTTACTCGGTGTTCCAATTTATCACGGTCTTTGCTTGATTATTCTTTCTAGGCATTTCATTGTGAGACTCATTAACTTGATCCCACTCCTTCTGATGGGTCACTCTGTAACCATTCCTTTTAAGTCCTCTTATAACCTTCTGGTCCCTCTGTCAGGTGACTGCTCAGGTGATCCCAACCATTAACAGGTTACCTCATTGCCAGGTGATCCTTCCCCTCCAACACAGTTTTCCTGGCTGGGAACCAGGCTCTTGTCTACGACTTTTAGATTTGAACAAACCACCTTCCTGAAGGCATCCGTGTTCAAATGGAGTCTGCAGACTGACGCAGAGATATATAGAATAGAATCATAGGGTTGGAAGGGACCTCATGAGATCATCGCATCCAACCCCCTGGGGCTTGAACCCAGAACCTTCTGCATGTTAACCAGAGGTGGTACCCCAGTCTGAAACAGATTCATACACACTGATTCCTCCTGATTATCACAACTCAAGTGACAAGTCTCATTGCTTGAATTCTGAATAGTGGCTGTTTTACACTCACCACGAACTGTGGCCAGAAATCCACGTAGTCGTAAATTATGATTCCCTCTTGTCCCCCTCAGGACATGGCACAAAAGAGTATGTGGGGTTAGTCTGACTGATCTACCAGTTCATTCCCTGCTCTGAAACTTGTTCCTAAACAAGGACCACGTTGGAGTTATGTCAAACTAAATAACTCCACAGACTTCTGCTGGGATGAACTGATTCCTCATTCCTGTTGTAGTCCAGAGCCCAACCCTCACTCCCAGCCTCTTTCCCCTAGTGTCTGCTCAGCAGACACAAACCACTGCTCTGGCAGTGCGATCTAAAGATAGCCAAATTCTCAGTCACACAAACTCACATGCCAGCCACATGCAGCAGAATCCGAGAACTCAGACTCACCACCCCGACTAAGAAATAATGGAGTGTGAGGCTCCTACCTTGCAGTGTAATTAACCTCTGAACTAAACTTTTCTTTCCGCTTGTTAGGACAAAAAGGCACATGGAATGCTAACAAACGTAGATGCAGACGCTCACTCACTGAACTGTCACTTCCTGGCTATCTGCTACTCTACAGGACTTTCTACAGAATAAGAGGCCCCTTCTAGGAAGTGCTAATGGCCAAGATTACTTCTTCCTGTATATCCTAGAGTGAATGACTAGCAGGAAGGCTCTGCAGTTATTCTTTTCCCAGGTGACTATTGTCATTTCCACCTATATTCCATATTTCCCCTGGTAAAGTACATTTTCAACCTGTCATAGGGAAAAAAAACACAGCAATTGAGCATTTTTATAGTAGAGTATATCTTTCATGACTTATTGCAATGCTCCACCTGTTTAAAAAGAAAGTGAACGTTTAAAGATATTTAATATACGCAGGTTCCAGAGAGTTAGCCATGTTAGTCAGTATACGGCAAAAACAACGAGATCCCTGCGGCACCTTAAGATTTTCAACAAATTTCTTCAGGCATAAGGTTTCATGGGCGGCAATCTACTACATCAGATGCAACATCTCTAAGGTGCCATGGGACTCTCATTTTTTTCATACATGCAGTTAAAATCATGCAGCAAAAGCAACAGAAAACATCTCTGTGTTTAAAGGGTGGTTTAAAGTGGTGAAAAAACCAAGGAGTCATGTGGCACTTAAAGACTAACAGATAAATCTGTTAGGGATCAGGTTCCTCCCATTTCTCCACCTTCCCCAATCTGGACAAAACATTAGCCCTCTCTCCCACTGTTATCACCATAATGATAACCACCGCCCTGCCTCCAGTGATGTTCACAGACATGTTGTCAGACAAGAAGACCAACAAGAGCTAAACCCAACAGCTGGATCTCCCAGGGCACTCTGTGCTGATTCAGCCTGGGCTGAAGAGCCATCAGGAAGAGAACTCCGGTCCTGGGAGTGGGTCTCTGAAATAACCAGGGTTCAGATAAGTCCCAGTCATCCGCTCCTGGAATTGTACCTCGGAGGATGGGGAAGCCACAGCAGAGATCTGAGCGAAGGTTCTCAGTGGTTGAGGTCTTCAGGAAACAGGCAGCTGCCTTCTGCACCTGCTGTAGCTTGGACGTGGCAAACAGAAAGTGAGAACACATGGCTGTCATCTAGCCCAGAGGTGACAAAGGTCAGGGTGTCATTGGGAGATCATGGCCCAGTGAGCCAGCCATTGTGTCAAAGGCACCTGAGGCTGCCACTGCAACCTGGGGCCTGTCATGGGTTGATGCAATCAGAACCTGCAACTGGCACCAGCCTGGGGTCCGGTACACCATCACCCTCCTGACAGTTTCCATTTACCTTCACGGAAGAGTTGATGGGACATTGCTTGTTCCTGCTCACTCTGGCTCAGCTGTAACCAAGCCCGTGATGAATGGCATCTGCCCTGGATCTACCAGCGGGCGTGTGAGGACTCCAGAAAGCCAGCTCAACCATCTGAGCTGATCCTGGGACACTAATGGGGAGAGAGGAGAAAAGAGACAAAGAAAAGAGAAGAACAAGTGGGAGAAAGAATCAGGTGGGGTTGGGGGGTGAAATTACAGCTGGACCTGCTGAGTGGAGTCGGAAGTATCCAGAGACTAGGACAAACAACTCATAGGGATACAGGCCACTTTCTGTCCCCTCACCTGTTTTATTTGGGGTCTATCTCGGTGTGATGATGAACTCCACAATTCCCACCAATGGCAGCCAGGATCCTCACTTGCTTTTGGAACCTGGGTCCCTCAGAGACACTTCTGGATCCGGTTCACCAATGGGCGGAGATGCTTCCAGATAATGTCCCTCAGCCAAGGACAGAGGGTGGCAGCTACAGAATCAGTGGCTATTTGGCTTTTATTGAGCCCACGGCCAAACAAGGAGCAGGCCCCTTGGGACTGGAGTGCCAGCGTACCAGGCTGCTGTCAAATACTGCAAGTCCAGCCCTGGTTCATGTTTAACCTCATGCCCTTTGTGATCTAAGTTGATGGGGCAAAGTTACAACGCTAGCTGTTCAGCCCACCATGCTTAGCAGGGCCGGTGAGACGGGACTGCAGCCTGTTATTAAGGTGGAGACCACACCACTAGGTGCTCATTGTGCATACTATGGAAAACATCTGAGCCTCTCTTTCCTGCTCCTGAAATAATACATATGACACCCCACGTTTCTCAAAGATCCCAGCAGCCCGGCCTGGCCCCCACATTTGCTGGCAGGAAAGGGAATGCGCAAAGCAGCTGCCCACACAGCATTATTCTCTGCTCTTTCACTGTGACCCCGCATCTATTTCTAGTCCGCCCAGCAGAATTTGTCAGAGTGACAAGAGCGATCTAGGCGACGGATGAGAGCAGGGAAGTTCACACATTTTATGATTTGGCCTCATTATTCCTGGGCTTTTCTCCAGCCTGAACTCTCTCCAGAGAGACTGTGACAGGCACCTGATTATTTTAAAGAGATTAAAAAAGTTCTAGGACTTTAGCAAAAGAGAGTAGCTCACAGTTCACACTTCAGCCTTAAAAATGGGCTACTCTCAGCAGACTCCCCGAGGAGACGGTGAGAATGGGACAAGCTTTGGGTGGGTGGGGAGGCTTGGACCTGTCTAGAAGAAATGGCTAGAGACCATGGAAAGAATCCCAGCCTCTGAAATATTATGCTGCTTATTTTGTTAGAAGTTAGATAAGCAAACAGGCCGTCCCAGAGGTGGATTGGGTCAAACATTACTCTTGTTATTGTCGGCTTGTTCCTCTCAATGTCTTGAGTGAGTGAGAAAGGTTGCCCCGCTATTCTTTTATCAAAAGTAGTATGGAAATATACATGACTGACAATGTTTTACGGACTTTGTTGCCTCACACTAGGGAACTTTTGGTACGCAGCAGCAGAGTCCACATGGCAGGTGCACAGCCCTCTGGAGTGCTCTGCATTTATACCCCAATGCATTGTACATAATTGTTTGTTTAGACATGCCGTAGCTCTGCCTCTCAGCCATCCTGTTTTGCTGCATTGTCCTAATGTACCAGAAAAGGAGTTCCTCGTGCTCTCCTCTGCATGGACCTTAAAACTAATAATTAATTAGCACTGAATAATTAACAGGATGTCAACCTGGTTCACAGGATCAGAAGGAGCTGAACAGGAGGGGCTGGGTTTGATGCCACTTGGTCCAGAGTAGGATTGTGCCCTGTAGTGTATTCTCTAGTGCTGTGTCTAAATCACTTGTAAAGACCAAAGGCAACAGGCCCCCATCACGGCGCAGGGAAAGCAGTGGATTTTCCACAGGTGCAATGGCCGCATTGCCCAGGCTGAATCTCATTCCATTCTTTCTTGCCTCTCTTTCTAACCCTTCTTAGCTGCTTGCTTTCATTCTCTGGTTTCGGGTCTTTGCCGTGCCTGCCAGTTTAATGTCATCAGCTTATTTAATTAATCATCTGGTTTGTACAGCACTTCTGGATCATTAATTAAGATGTTCAATAAAGCAATGCCTGACGCTGAGCCCCGTGTTGTTTGCTAGCTGTTTCCACTCAATGGGCAATGCTGTCATTTATCAGGACCAGCAGGAGGTGATTTGTGATGCTGATGGAGGCGGGGAAGGTCACAGTGAATGCCAAATCCAGGAGACCTTCCACCAGATGCTGCAACTGACTGCCAGAGCTGGAGGAAAGAAAACAACCAGAAGAGCCACCAAAGTCTGCATTTATGGAAGCTGCTACGCACCCTGAGAGCTGCTGGGCAAAGATCTGCTCTAGAAGTTATCTGGGAGCCATCCTCTGGCCTGTGTCATATAGGAAGTCAGGCTAGATGACCACAGTTGTCCCTTGGCAATGGAATTGATGGGAGCAAATCACTGCCCTGGGCATACAATTGTATCCCAGTAAGAAGATGAGAAAGAACCACACATGCCCAATATGTCGCTTACGTGCTGCTGCAAGGTGCTCCGTAGCCACAGGAATGATGGTGGGGTAAGAACCTATACAGAACTACATGAGAAAGAAACACCACTAAAAGAAAGTTAAGGTTGTAAAATCAAGCACTCAAACGTTAGGAAATTGCCAGACTTAAGGTTGCTCATGCACCCTTAATTCAGCCCCCTTGTGCATGTGCTTGTGATTATAGTCCCAGTTCTCCTTCACAACTGGCTTCTCATCAGATCTATCTCCCCCTGCTCCTACCTTCTTCTCCCTGGCTCACTGGTTCCCCCAGGCTCCTTCCGCTAGTCCTAGCGTTTCCCATTCTTTTTCCTTAACAGTGCCACTGTTTGGTTTCCAGGAAGTGGGTGGGCCCACTGCTAAAGGGAGGAGTCAGTGGACCCAGGAATCAACGGGATAAGGGAGACAACAAATGAAAAAACATGAATTGGAGTGAGGGGTCAAAGAGAGGGAACCAGAAGGGAAAATTGAATAGAGGACCCCAGACAGCACCCACTACTCCCTGAGGGTGACTAGGGAGCCAGCACACACTATCCAAAGGAACTCAGTCCAGAAACGTGAGTTGGTGGAGGCACAGAAATAGGCCCCACAGTCGCAGAACACCCCCTCAGCCACCTTTCTCTGCCTTTTGTTATAGATGGTCGCTTTGGCCAGGGCTAAGTTTCCGGTGCTGAACAGGGTGCTCTGTTCGCTCCAGTTAATTCTGATATAACCCCAAAGTCCTGCACCTTGCTTTGGATCTAATGCAAAAGGCCAAGGACAGGCGTTGCCATATTTAGGAGCTGTTCTGGCTTCAAGAACAATTTTTGCTTTCCTGCAGTCTCAGGCTCTGATACTAGATAAAAAGACGCTAGCTACCTTGATCAAAAGTTCAGCAAATTTTTGTTTGGGGCCGGAGTTCAACATCTGATGTTTTCTTCTGAACCTGCAGGCATTGCATGTTGTCCAGCTCTCTACCAAATAATGCAGGATTCCTTTGCTTCACAATATGGAGGTCTGGCAGATGCTGTTTACTTTGTAATAATTCCCCGGAGAGCAAGGATTTCCTCTGTATATGTCTAACCATCACTGCGGTTTGCTACAACTTCATCTCCTCAACTCTCTGAGAATCCTGCTAGGAAATTACAGCACAGAAAAGCCAGTATCAAGCTCCACTTTCAGTCCTATGCTTGTAAAGAAATGCAAATAATACTGCGGGTATTACAAACAATGAGTCCTGTGGCACTTTCAAAGACTAACAAATGTATTTATCACATTCATTTAGTCTTTAAAAACGCCACAGGATTCCTTGTTTGTTTTCCTGAAATGGCCTAACATGACTAACCCACTGCAACTGCAAGCATGGTCTCCCAAACTGTGCAGTTGAAGAGATGCTACCAGGTTCTGACTGAACTCCATGTTGTCCTCTGCAAGATATTTAATTTGAAATTTACTGGTAATCCCTTGTGAGGTACCAGTGGTACTTTTTGTACCAATCTGTCCATTTTCTCTGTGTGCCTGTGAGATGGGGAATGCACCCCATGCAAGATCTGAGGGGGATAAGGTTGTTGAGGAGGACAATTAACTGCCCAGGCTGCACCTGGAGAAGAAGCCGGGGCACAGGGAATGATTCGATGAGGCTCTGCTGGACAGGTGCAGGTGGGACTTGTATAAATCCCTGAAGCTGAGAGTAGTTGGAGGCTGTAAGGAGGTAGTTTACAGTCACTCTCTGAGTGATGGAAGGCATATTTGGGACGATAGAGTAGGCTATACTCACTCCCTGGGGGGTGGGGGAGAGAGAGCCAGAAGATAGGAAAGATTCAGAGGAAAAGCAGAAACGTGTAGGTTAGTACTGACCTTGGCTACTGATCAGAGTCCCTTAGCTGGATCCTGGAGTAGAGGGTAGGTGCAGGTTCCCTTACCAGCTGCTGGAAAATTGGCACAGATGAGGCAGTGGAAAGTGGACATCCTGAGACAGTTTACCCTGAAATTTCCAGAGGAGTAGCTGTGTTAGTCTGTGTGCAGCAAAAATGACGAGAGTCTTCCGGCACCTTAGAGACTAACAGATTTCTTCGGGCATAAGCTTTCATGGGCTCCAACCCACTTCATCAGTTGCATCTAATGAAGTGGGTTTGGAGCCCATGAAAGCTTATGCTCAAAGAAATCTGTTAGTCTATAAGATGCCACAGGACTCCCATTGTTTTTACCCTGCAAGACTTTGATACCCTGGAAGGGAAGGACTATAAAACTCTGCTTGAAGAACCAAGTCACAAAAAGAAAGCTGAAGCTCCTAGAGCAACAGGAGTCATGAAATAAGAGAGAATATCTGGTGGAGAGGCTGCCAGAGAAGGGCACAGCACCTGAAAGGAGATAAACCCTAGCACAGCTAGGAAGAGGTGTCCCTACCAGTGAGTGGACCCTGTGACGGTGCCCCAATTTATTGCAGGTGTTATAAGATTTGTCCTAGAATTAACATCACTTGCAGTATGAAACTGTTCCCCACAATGCAAACTCACTGTCATGAAATGTTCTCTGTTATGTTTTCTGATGGATGTCCTGGTTTATTGATGATGTTGCAGCTCCCTGGCATTGTTAGCAACTGTCTTCACTGGTACAGCAATTTCTAGTGCACACTTAAGGGTCAAATCAGACCCAGTCAATATCTGTTTCTGGGTTGTTTTGGGGGTTTTTGCATTAATCAGTCCCTTAATGCATCATTTAAACATTCTACAAGCAGGCAGTGCTAAGTTAATTTAAATATTCAGCCATGAAGTCTGGAGCTGGCTAATTGTAATTTTTGTTTTTATTCTGTCTATAAAAGAGTAAAAGCTCTGCAATCCCTGCTGGCTTTGGAGATCATGGGTTGGATGAAATTTTCACAAGCTCAGCAAATATTTTGTATGTGAGTTTAAGAAGAGCTGTTAGGCTGTATAGGCATTAGGTCCCATTACCTTCAGTAAAACTAATGCCTTTTTCTCATCAGATATGCTGTTAGCTATTCCCAGCTCTTCTAGTCCCTCAATACAGGATGGACTCATCCTCTACTGAGCTACCAAACAGGACTTACAAGGAGACACTGGGGGAACTTGACTTGTTTAGCCTGCAGAAGAGAAGAACGATAGCAGCTTTTAACTACCTGAAAGTGGGTTCCAGGGAGAATGGAGCTACGCTGTTTGTAGATGGCAGAACTAGGAGTAATGGTCTCAAGTTGCAGTGGAGGAGGTCTATGTTGGATATAAGGAATAACTTTTTCCCTAGAAGAGTGGTAAAGCACTGGAATGGGTTACCTAGAGAGGTAGGCAAATCTCCATCTTACAGCTTTTTAAGGTATGGCTTGACAAAGCCCCAGCTGGGGTCATTTAGTTGGAGTTGGTCCTGCTTTGAGCAGAGGGTTGGACTAACTGACCTCCAGAGGTCCCTTCCAACCCTCATCTTCTGTGAGTCTATGTCCATGTTCCCCAAATAGCCAGAAATTTTAACCCCTTTTATTTATTTTTCTCTGAACAAGGAGTTAGTTTGCAGTCCCACTGGCTGCTGGTTCAGGTTTATTAAGCATCTGCAGGCATTCTTTGGTTCCTTCTCAAGATTCACACACTTCCCTTGTTATCATTTATTATGGTTTTTGCTATTTACACAACGTACTCATGGAAAAGCCACATGGGCACAGTGAATTCTAGATAACTGTGTTGACTAAGCAAATACAACACGCCAGGTCCGACACCCATTCCACCATCAAAGTCCATCTCAGACATTCAGTAGCTTTGACAGTCCCTACTAGAATAGCTAGTATATTCTTGCACTTTCTGTAGTAAAGAGGGAAGAAGAGCAGTGCATTACAGGCCATGCGCAACCCAGCAAAAAACTCATAACTGACTGTTTGTACTGAACTAGAAATGCAATGGGATTATTTGAGCCATCAGAAGCCAGGGTGCAAAAAGCAAGACCCTTGAAGGCTGGTGAAACCTTCTGAAAAGCAGCCAGACCTTCAAGTCTTCACTGGATAGTGTCACCACCTCAAGCTGACGTACCGCATCTGCCCTGTTGGGTGAAGGTTTCTTATAGCCAAGCTGGTTCAGACATGTTGGAGCTACAGGGAAGCTGACCCACCAGAAAAGCACAGCATGGCTCATTCGGCAGTAAAAAATCAGCTCATACCTCAGTGAAACCACGGGATCCATGAAAGGCTGACCTGCTTTGACAGAGCCACTCCCTCTGAAGGAGTAATTTCCATCCTCGCTAGAACTTGCTGTGGATCAAGAGCTCCCCCAAGAGCATGACGTGAGCAGGAACCAGAGGCCATGGCTGCACACGTGGCCAGTAGCACTCACTGATTGTGACAGCTCTTATAGTCCTCATGGATTTGCTGCCTTTATCAGGGGAGTTTAAGGAGGCCTATCGGTGCAGTCGGTCACAGTCCCTTGTCATTCCCTGAAAGCTGATAATCCACTGGAAGACCATCGGAGATTATCAGGGATTGCCTTGATATGCATAAAAACAGTGTCATACATCTAGGAACAAAAAACATAGGAAACATTTACTGCATGGGTCCCTGGACCCTAGAAAGCAGTGACTCTGAAAGGCACTTAGTGGTCATGGTAGAATCCAAGAGTGCCTGAGATCCCAGTGAAATGCTGAGCTAAGGAGACTGATGCAAAGTTTGGATGTACGAAGAAGGGAATAACAAGGAGTTGTGTGGCACTTTAAGACTAACAGATTTATTTTTTGCATGAGCTTTTGTGGGACAAGATCCCACTTCCTCAGATGCTTCAAAGATGGGTGAACTTACAGAAAGGAATGCCAGTAGGAGTAGGGAGGTAATACTACCTCTGTAAATGGCATAAATGAGATGATTACTGGATACTGTGTCCCATTCTGGTGTCTACAGCTCAAAAAGGATATTGAAAAATTGAAAAGTCTTCAGAAAGCAACAAGGATGATTTCAGGTCTGGAAAACTTGCCTTATACTGAGGCACTAAAGAAGCTCAATGTATTCAAGATATCCAAGAGACCATCTGACCATGATCTGAATTAGTACTTACACAGGAAAAGACATGACAGATAGCAGGCGGCTCTCTAACTGAGAAAGGTATAACAAGATTCAGTGGTTGGAAGCTGAAGCTAGAGAAATTCAGACTAGAAATTAGGTGCCATTTTTTAATAACCAGGGTCATGAATAATTGGGCCCAGCTACAAGGGACATTCTCCAGCACTTGGAGCCTTAGATCAGAACTGGTTAGGTGTTGTTTCCTATTTTCCTAGAAAAGTTGTTTTATACAGGGAGATTGACTTCAGTGGAAAAAATGGTTTCTGGGCAATTAGGAAACAACAATGGTATCATTGCCGATATTTACGTTCCCGTGATTAGTAAAGCTGATAAAACTTCTTACACTTCTTTTTAAAATCAGGATTGACATTCTTTCTAAACAGGCTTCAACCAGAACTTATGGGCTCTGAAGCACAGAGCAGGTGGGGAGTTTATTTATAGATTCGAAGACGAGAAGCGCCACTTTGATTGTCTAGCCCAGGCGTGGCCAAACTGCAGCTCGGGTGCCACATGTGGCTCTTGAATGAAAAAGCATAGCTTGCGGAAGAACATCAGCAAATCAATTTAGTAGGTAAAAGTATATGGCTGTATGCCTCAGTGCAGCTCTCGAAGGTTTAATAATCAACTTGTGTGGCTCTCGAGTTCCATAAGTTTGGCCACCCCTGGTGTAGCTTGTTTAGACAAAATTCCTCTTCTGTGCGTTTATTTGTCTCTTTTCAGTGCTCCTCGATTCACTGTAACCCTGTGGTTAAATTACATGGAGAGCATCTCTGTTTCTGCATAGGGTGAAATTCATCCTTTGCCAAGGTCAGGCATGAAACCTAAACACCACTGAAGTCCCTTGGAAGTTTGATCCCACAGCCGTCCCCAGGGAGCCTTTGCACGGCTTTGCAGTGATACAGCATCACAGGTTATGGGTTCAGAGGCAGCTGGCTGGGTGACTTGTGAGTAGCTGACTTTTGTATTCCTTGGAGACAAGCGGCTCGAAGGGAAGTGATTTGGAAATGGAAACATTTCCCTGCCCCTTCTGACCTGAGCTCAGAGACGAACCCCAGGCAAAGCACAGTTTCATGTGTAAAACACAATAACCTGAGAAGTGCGGGCAGCTGTTTTGCCAGACTGTGTTGTCTTTGTGCTGACAAGAAGAATACGTCAAACCAGCTGTCTGGGAATCTGAAAAGGTGAATGGGAAACCTTTTCAGAACAGAGAAAATGTGTTTAAGATCTGCCTTGGAGCCACGAGGAATGCAGAAGAAGGAACTGCACAGCTGCTGTGAACACTTCACAGATTCGGAGGCTTGAAAAGACCCTTCTGATCATCTAGGCTGACTTCCTGCATAACACAGGCCAAAGATTTTCCCCAAAATAATTCCTAGATCAGATCTTTTCGAAAAACATCCAGTCTAATCCTTGATATATTGTTCCAATGGTTACGATCTCACAGTTTAAAATTCACTCCTTATTTCCAGTCTCTCTGTCTAGCTTCAAATTCTACCAAATGGATCATGTTATACCTTTCATTCTTGATTGCTAGGGCTCTGCCATCCTGTCCCCTCTCAGTTTCCAGACACGGTTCAGCCAGAAAGCAACAACAGTCTAGGGTCTAATCTGCAGTCAGTCCACAAAAGGCTTATTGGGGGTTACAGTGACAAACTCAAAACCAGAACCTATTTCCAAGCCCTTCACACCAGTTGAGCTTATTTCTACATATGCCGTTAGAGGTCTGTTTCCCCACCAATTCTCATTCTGTTTGCCCACTGAATTCTGTTTTCCTCTGACCAAGGTGCCACGCACTGACAAAACCCCTTCTTTTGTACTTGGAGCTCCCACCCTTGGTACCACGCCTTTCAGTACATTGTCGTATCCAATTTTGGGGCAGTCTGGGGGCTTTAACACAAACCATTTTGTTCCCCGTGGGGAGGGCATAAAACGGTGTCACATTTTGGCCATGGTCAGTTTATGACCTTATGTTTGTTTCTTTTTAATACCTCTCTCACTTTCCAAACCTCTTGCTTGCCCTTGCTTTGACATCTCTTTTGAAAAGGAGTCAGTTTTTTCTCACTTGCACATTCATATTTTACACTTTCGCTGTACCTGGAAACATTTGAACACCATCCCTCATCTTTTCACAGTAATAAAGAAAAATGTCTCTAATTGAAGATAGACGAGAGCAACACAGCATGTCTTTCTTTGTTGCTAATGTGTAGCTCACAGCCTTAAATTTCAGGTAGACCAGAGACTCAGAAACCCATCTCGGGCAAAACAGAGGGCTAAAATACTTACATAATGCACTTGTACCCTAACATCCCTAGTTAAATATTTGTCTCCCATGTAGATATTTATAGTCGGTGATCGAGTTACACCTTAACCTTCCCTTTGTTAAGCTAAATATTTTCAACTCCTTGAGTCTATCCCTAGGAGGCAGGTTTTCTAATAATTTAATCACCTTCCTGGCTCTTCTCTGAACCTGCTCCAACTTACCAATGTCGTCTTTGAATTGTGGAACTGGACCCAATATTCCAGCAGTGATCACGCCAGTGCCAAATCCGGAGATAAAATAATTTTGCCATTCTTGCTTGAGATTCCCCTATTTATGCATCCCAGGATCACATTAGCTTCCTTCAGTCACAGCCTCACACCAGGAGGTCATGTTCAGGTGATTGTCCACTGGGACCCTCAGAGCTGTTTCAGAGTAGCTGCTTTCCAGAATTGAGTTGCCCCATCCTATATGTGTGTCCTACATTCTTTGTTTCTAGATACATAGATTTACATTTAGCTATATTAAAATATACTCTTCACTTGCACCCAGTCTAGCAAGTGACCCATATCACTCTGAGCCAGAGCCCTGTCCTCATTATTTACCACTCCCTCAATTTGTGTCCCCTGAAAACTTTATCAGTGATGATTTTCTTCCCTTCCAAAGGATGCCTTGGCTGAGGACACTTCTTGTGTAGCCCATGCCCAGTGGATTTGGGAGCTGACACATGCTCAAGAAAGCCAAGCCCTGCTCTTGCTAAGGGTAGGTGATAAAAGCAAGGTGCCTCCCTCCCAACCCTGGGTATTTAAAGAAATGCCACAGAAAGTGTTGGTAGCACTTATTAGTGATGCAGTGTAACACAGCATACCTAGCACAGATGTTCTCTCTCCTTAAACTGGCTCATAATCTAAATTCTCCCCCGTCCATGACAGCCCCACTCTTTTCCTGTTGGCTGGCTTTCTTTTGCCTCTTTTATAAATTTTGCTTTCTTTCTGCAAACCTTGAAGTCAGACAGACAACTTTTCCCTTCCTTCCATGCCACACGGCTTGGGGCCTTGCTTCATCCCCAGGCAGTGCAAGGTGGAGCTGACACCCACAGACAATGCTCCTGTTCCACTGCCTAACTATATCAAATTATTAGAAAACCCATTGAATGCAACCCACTTCTCTTGTAGGTGGCTGGTTACAGTGCAGAAGCCTTTGGACTGCTTTTTTGGTGCCCTCACCATTGTTTCTGAGCTTCTCACCATCTTAAACGGATTCTCACCAGGAGGTAGGACAGCCCCAGTTTCGCCATGGGATAGAGGGGAAATGAGCCTGGGGGTGCAGCTACAAAGGGAGTTAGGTACCTAAGGAGGCAGTTGGGCATCCAGTGGGACTTACGACAGCATCCAGGTGAGTCGGTCAGCTGACTACAGGGTGAGGTGCTGTTGTAACACCGCTGATGGTCTCTCAATAGCCATACAGGGCTGAGTACCCCTGAAAATCTGTCCCTAGCTTGTCCAAAGTTCCCCAGGGCTTCCGTGACAGCGTAGGGACCTGAACCTATGTTGCCACGGCATTAGGCTTCTGTCTGACCCACTGCGCCGGCCAGTGCCGGGCTTGCTCAGACTCGTCACCTGAATTCCCTGCTGGGAGATGAGTGCGACTCGCGAACAGCAGGGCTCTACTCTCATTCCTGCTCTGCAGGGCTGGTCTATTTACAGCCTTAACTCCAGCTTAACAAAACCTTTTCTTTAGAAACATACTCGCCGATCCATCTGTCACAGTCACAGCTTCCCATCTCCTCACCATCAGGGAGTCCCAGTAAGCGGCACGGTGCAGACATGTTACCAATACCACCCTGTAGCATGGTGCAGGTGGGACAATGCAACTTTCCACGGAAAAGCTCAATACAACTGTTCTATTTAGCTGTGGTGCCTGTCACTATGGTATCTAGGCAGCAGGGGCCAATCCAACTCCTTTGAAGTCCAATGGCAGGATTTCCACTGCCTGTGACAGGAGAATACTGGCCACGCCTTCCCGTATCCCCCCTCTGCACTCACAGATGATGAGGGACAAAGGTTCCCTGGCCAGCACGTGTTGAGTCACCGCTGTTCACGCATACAGCTTATAAGGTGATGACTGAAGGTGCCAGGGAAGCCAGCCGACTTGCGCTGTTCGGAGCGATGCTCTGTAATGGGTGCATGCACTCGACTCTGAGAGGGGCAGCTCCATCTGATGAAAGCAAACAGCAGCCCCTGGCCTTCATGGTTCATGCTGCACATATCCAAGATGGTCACTGTCAGGGGCAAAAGCAGGGAACGAAAGCACAGTGCGATCAAGGCCACAGCTGTGATACGTGTGTATCCAGGTGGCGTCTCTGCTCTGCCCCCGAAGTGCGTCTGAGTCTGTGTTTATTGCCACAGGCAGGATTTGGCTACCGGAAAAGACACCCTGCTGAACCTATCACCAAAGGCTGCTTTTGTTCCATTCAGCCTCACCAAACTCATCAGTGCACTACCCCTGGGAGTTTGTTGCGGGGTAATGGGACATCGTCATACCAGTGAGGATGTCAGAAGCAGAACGCACACAACTTTCTTTTGTTAGAGTCACTTTTGGTGGCCAGATGGGGCCAGTGGATGATCGTCCTGTATAGCAAGGGCCACCAACACCACTCAACAGCTGCACACTAACCCCTACAACCGAAATGAGGCCAAACTACTACAGCCCTCAAGAGAGCAAGCTATTGTGTACCTCGTGCAGAGAACAGGTGGGACCAAGGCACATCAGTGCCAGAGGCCCAAGCAGTGACAGGAAAATGTTTAAGTGGCAGGTACTCAGACAATCCTGGCAAGTGAGGAAAAAGGCAAAACTCCCCACCAAAGCCATTGTCAATCTGACCTGGAGGGAATTCCTGCCAGATCCTGCATGTGACAAAAAGTTAGACCCTGAGCATATGAGATCTGACCAGCCAGCCAAGCATCTGAAAGAGAGAATGTTTGGTGCCACCTGAAGCCCAAGAGCTGCCGCCAGGACCCTACGTGCTACCCCAGCACGTTATTTCGCTTGCCATGACAATGCATCTATGCAGCTACCCAGTCACATCAGGTTTTGCAATCTGTGCATCAGTGCATGCATCCACATGATTTTACTGGCAATGACTTTGTCATGATGGCCAGTGTTGTTGATGGACTTGTCATTAAAAAGCTAACGAGGCAGTGTTGAACAAGTGGGGAAAAAATTACAACTGGGTTCATCAATCACCATTGTCAAATGACTGTTACAAAGACATTGTGCAAACTGTGTCAAAAGAATTCACTTTCCAAAGAGATAGCCGTGTTAGTCTAGTTCAGCAAAAAAAAAACAGGAGTCGTGTGGCACTTTAAGACTAACAGATTTATTATTCGCATGAGCTTTCGTGGGAGAAAATCTAACTTCGGCAGATGCTTCACGGTGAGTCAGATGTGATGCATCATGCCAATGGGAAGCAACCTATACAAAGCTGCCAACATGCAAAGCAGAATATCCATGGTCTCAAACATCATCAGCAAGCCCAAAGAAATGTTGGCTACCAATGCTTCTCCTGTAGAGTTCACCCAAGTGCATCATCAGCCCTGTGACCGTGAATTGAAGTCTGCACCTATATTGTGCCTAGATTCAATGAGAGCAAAATAAAATGAGTTGTGGCTGTACTAAAGCCAATGTCAGGGAATAACGGTGTTGAGGTTCACTTCTATATTATCCAAATCATACTTAAAGTCTTCAGCGATGATGAGCTCTGCCTAGAGAATGCTAGCGTGACCGTGGGTGGATAAAAATCAAAGCTTCAAAGAGAAACTGCAGAATCAAAATTCATATGCAGATCTGACACCATCAGTTTAGGGCTGAATAGAGGCTATATTTTTTCCACCCATTACAACAGGTAGTTCTGCTTTCCTTCCCCCCCCACCCACAATCTCCCTACTAATTGCTGTACTCCACTGTTTGCCCTTAATCTTCAGAAGACATCTTTTAGGACTTTACCAAACTTTGTTTCTGTCAAGTGTCTGGAAAATGGTCTGACTTCTTTCCATTCAGTGTTTTAACATAAGCTGAGAGAAGGTTCTGGGGTTAAAGGACCTGTCTCTACCTGCTACAACAATGATCCTTCAGAGCAGGGGTCTGAAACTCAAATTACCACAAGGGCGGCATGAGGACTAACTGCATGAGGACTAGTACTTTAGCCCAAGGGCCGCACCACTGAAACAATAGTGCAAATAGTAGTAACAACAGTGTCATTGTGGGCTGCAGGAAATAGCTTTAGGGGCCACATGCAGCCCACGGGCTGTGTGTTTGAGACCCCTGCTCCAGAGTAATGGGGATTTTGTTGGCTGGTCTTTACACTGCCTGAGAAATCATGTGCAACTCTGGGCTCTGTTCTGCAGTAAGGGAGAAGGTTCTCATCTTCCTACACGAAGAACCATTTCTATTCAGTATACCAGCCTGCAGTGATTATGCAGAGCATATATTTTCAGTGATGAAGGCTCAGGTGAGGAATCGAAGCCATCTTGATTTGGCAAGATCCAAAACACAAGAAAAAATGAATTTCAACATGAGTTGCAAGATCTGCGCTTCCGTAATCAGCAGGAAGGGTGTTATGTGCATGAGTAAGTCATCCAAGAAGTACAAGTCTGCTGGTGCTGAAAATTGAGAGCTATGCAATCTATGGTATAAGTTAGGCCTATGTGCACATTCAATATTTTTTAAATCTTATGTATGCAGCTATACCCCACTGCTCTGGGAAGAAAAGTGTCCTGATTTTTCATTCTTACTATCTAGTCACCCGAACTACATCAGGCAATTAAATGCGGTCGAAGTAGCGCAGACATGACACTTGGATTCTGCAGATTTCGAAGAGCAGCAGGCTGGCTCATAACACCACATAGTCTGCAGTATTGCTTCTCCATCCTGAAGTGAAGGCCTTATTCTACACACAGTCATGGACTCAACAGTAAGTCCCAACAAGAGGTTGACTGGGGAATGAGAAGTAATGGTTCACATACATATTCCCATTGAGCTGTCAATATAATGTGTGGCTCATTCACTTTAGGCATTGACCATCACCAGCAGATGGACATTTGTTTTTAACTAGAGAAAATCAGTGGCACATGGCACCCTGATAGGTCGAAAAGTGAGTCATTGTTCCTAGTTTGCATCTCTATCCATTCTGTCTAGTAGTCTTTTGCAAAGAGCACAATAGCACTGACATCTATATTCCATGTCAGGATGTAGCAGCAAAATAAAGAAGAGAAACAGCCAGGCTATAGCCACAAGCTATAAAGGCCCTGCTCAAAGGAAGCACGGTACTGTAGAACAGTGGTTCTCAACCTTTTGTGGACTGCAACACACTTGGTGAAGTATTGCTACCCTACAGGACAGTCCAGCCCACCACTCCTACCCCCAGGCCAAATCCATCTCCCCGGCTCTCTGCAATACTTACCACTGTGTGGCAACACACTAATATGTCCGGACACAATGGTTGAGAACCACTGCTGTAGAAGAAGTGTTCTTCTATACCTGTGGCTTTCAACCTCTCCAGACCACTGTACCCCTTTCTGGAGTCTGATTTGTCTTAAGTTTCACCTCACTTGAAAACTACTTGTCCAAGAAGGTAGAACTGATTTTCCTTTTAAGCTTGGGGAGTCCAGTTCCTTTGAAAAACATTCTGCTGGCTTACCTGCATGCCCAGGTCTTTTGTCTTCAGATGTTGTTGCAAATGCACTCTCCACAAAGGAATCACAAAGCCTGAGGTAGATCCCAATTTGTGGCTGTGAATCCAAAAGCAATGTATTCCTCTCAGAATTGGCAACATCTCTGCCCCAAGTCATTTTCAATTTCTTACAATTTTCACCATCACCACTACCACCACTGCCAGCTCCTCATTTTCAAAATCTATCCAGTTTTACATTGCAACCATACACACAGTATAGCAACTTCAATCTCATTACAACACTTACAAAGATCAGTAAATGACATAAAACACGTGTAATACGGTGAGTCTGTGCACTTTGTAGTTATAATTCAGTATGTAGACCAGTATAAAGACATAATTGTTGAGAACTGCTGATCTACACAACTTAATGGTAACCTCTAACTCCTTATTATTCACTACTACCTAATGTGTACACGTATGCGCATGTGTGTTGTGAAGAAATTGTGTGTCGGATCATTGGCTAAATAAACTGCAGCAGAAGGCATTCGCGTTTTCCCCAAGTGCTGTCTATTAAGAAGGTCTTTCTAGTGAGGGAAGGGTAAGCCCCAGCTGTTCACAGAAGCGTGGAGAGAGTTTGGAAGGGAGTCAGCTCTTCAGTTCATGAGAGACAGGGCTTAAGGAACCGCATGGATATTACACAACCACAATTCCTCGTGCAGATCTTGCACTGGTGCAAAGTGAGGATTGCACTGGAGATGCTGAAATAGTGCATACGAATGGCCAGACTGGGTCAAACCAATGATCCATCTAGCTAAGTTTTCTGACAGTGGCCAGTGCCAGATGCTTCGGAGCAAATGGGCAACTATCAAGTGATCTATCCCCTGTCATCCAGTCCCACCTTCTGGCAATCGGATGTTCGTGTCCCTGACCATCTTGGCTAATCGCCATCAATAGCTCTATCTTCCAAAAACTCATCTCTTTTTTTAATCCAGTTATCATTTTGCCCTTCAAAACATCAGCTAGCAATGAGCTCCACTGGTTGACTTTGCATTGTGTGAAATACTTTCTAACATTCATTTTAAATCTGCTGTGTATTAATTTCATTTAGGTGATTGCTGCTAAAGAAGCAGACTCTGCTATGATGTCTGGCAACTCATTTGCCTTCCTCCCCTCACCCAAAGAAATCCTGCTCTGTCTCAGCAGGAAGCTTCAGGATATTATCCCATATAGTGATCATAAATCATAGTGATCCACCATGATCCTGAACTGTAAGCCCTGAGTGGAATAAAATTTCCTCCTTCCCTTCAGTATGGCTTCCTTAACTCTTCTTGTCATAGGTGGCCACAACCACTAGAGAGCCTGAAGGAAGGGTGTTGTCAAAGTGTTCACAACCTTGTGAAGGAACATAATATCTCTTCTCCACCATTTGGGAGTGGGAGGCAGAAAAGAAAGGGTCTGCCTTAAAATCTTGACCAACCCCAGAACAGCCTTATTAACAGGGAAAGCTACCCTAAAGCAGTGAATTTCAACCTTTCTAGATGACTGTACCCCTTTCAGCAGAGCCATAACTATGCACTTCAGCACCCTTTACAATGAGTAGTGCCTGGAGCAAGCGGCGTGGAATACACCCTTTGACACAGCAGCTCAATGGAGCCGCCCCGGGGCACCTGGGACAAAGCCCCATTCGCCCTACCGTACTTACAGCCCTGGCTTTCAGGAGTCTGATTTTTCTTGTTTGCCCCCAAAGTTTCACCTCACTTAAAAGCAACTCGCTTATGAAATCAGACACAAAAATACAAAAGTCTCACAGCACATCATTACTGAACAATTGCTTCCCTTCTCATTTTAACCACGTAATGATGAAATAAATGGAACATATATATTGCACTTACAGTTCCGTGCATAGTATATGGAGCAGCATAAAACGAGTATTGCTGGTATGAAATTTTAGTTTGTGCTGACTTTGCCACTGCATTTTATGTAGCTTGTTGTAAATATAGGCAAATTTCTAGATAAGTGGATATATCCCTGGAAGAATCACTTCCTCAGAGGGTCCTGGGAGGGTAAAATATCCTCAGCCTGTTTGACCTTTCTCATAGCGCTTTCCTCAACAAGTCTTGATGAGCTCTAAATCATTGGGAGGAGGAAAGGTCCTTTCAGTCACCATTGTCTTTTCAAGAGATGAGGCTAACAGTTGCTGAGCATGTCCCTTCTCCATTCCTCGCGGGTGGGGGGAGCAGGGCGTCTTGAGCACACAGCTCCACCTTCACAATATCATACTGATGCCAGTGCCAGAAGAAGGAAGATGGTGTCCTTTCTGCAGATGCTCCCTAACCTGGCTGACCTATAAGACTAGGAATGGATCAGAAAGTTTCTGGAAACTGGTGGGAAGCCTCAGGAGGTCTAGAAAAGTCATCAGTGCAGAGGCTGTGGATGATACTGCAGTGGACAGGTACCCAACCAGGTCTTCTGGGCATGTGCAAATCAGGAGACAAGGCCAGTGAAGGGTCAGCATGAGGGAGCTGAACACAGGTACCAGGAAACATGGAGAAGCAGTCTGGAGAAGCAGGTACAGCAAAACCAACACTGGCTTCAAGCTAGACATAATCCTAGAGATGCTACAAGAGTAGAAGGGATCTGGGCTGATGCTGAGCCACAGCAGTGTGGCTCTATTATTGATACCATGCAAATCTCTTGAATGGTGGGAGAAGTGGATACTGACAAGTTAATTGGCTGTTTGGCTGCCTCAAAAGCCTTGGATGTTGATGGCATGGACTCATACAATCTAAGGTCAGAAGGGACCAATATGACTATCTGGTCTGACCTCCTGCACCTCTGATTTACAATTGAGTTATTAACATCCTCAAATCATGGTTTAAAGACTTTAAGGTACAGAGAATCCCCCAGCAAGTGAGCCATGTCCCACACTACAGAGGAAGGTGAAGAACATCCAGAACCTTTGCCAATCTGTTCCAGGGAGAAATTCCCTCCTGACCCCAACTATGGCGATCAGTTAAACCCTGAACGCATAGGCAAGACACATTAGCCAGACACCCAAGAAAGAATTCTCTGTAATAACTCGGAACCCACCCCATCAAATGTCGCATCTCAGGCTATTGGCATATCCACCACCATTCATCAAAGATTGGTCAATTGCCAAATTAGGCCATCCCATCATACCATCCCCTCCATAAATTTATCAAGCTTGGTTTTGAAGACAGCTAGGGTTTCTTTGCCCCCATAGCCCCCCTTGAAGGCTATTTTAGAACTTTATTCCTCTAATGGTTAGAAACCTGCATTTAATTTCAAGTCTAAACTTCTTAATAGCCAGGTTATATCCATTTCTTTTGTGTCCATTTGGGGACTGAACAAAAATAACTCCTCTCCCTCCCTGGTATTTATCCCTCTGAAGTATTTATAATTAGCAACCATAGCTCTTCTCAACCTTCTTTTTGTGAGGCTACACAAGCCAAGCTCTTTGAGTCTCCTCTCATAAGGCAGGTTCTCCATTCTGCAGATCATCCTAGTAGCCTTCTCTGCATGTGTTCCCGTTTGAATTCATCTTTCTTAAACACGGGAGAACAGAACTGCACACACAGTATTCCAGATGGGGTCTCACCAGCACCTTGTACAATGGTATTAAAACCTCCCTATCTCTACTGGAAATACCTCATCTGATACACCCTAGGACCACATTAGCTTTTTTCACAGCCACATCACGCTGACAGCTCATAATCATTCTATGATCAACCAATACACTCAAGTCCTTCTCCCCCTTCCTCACTAATAGCTGATGCATCCACAACTTATAGGAAAAATTCTTATTAGTCCCAAATGCATGACTTTACATTAGGCCATGTGTGTCTGAAAAATTTAGGGCACTGGGGAGCTTCAGACTGAGTTCCATGACTCATGCTGCCAGCCGTCACACAGCAGAGAACTCATGCCTCAGATGCTGCCCCCATGTTTTGTTTTGCAGAGCTTGTCCATTCAGCAACTCATTGTAGATAAGACACAAGATCCCCACAGAGCCGACTGCAGCTGAGTGATGGCGTATGACCTTCTCACACCGATTTCCTATCACTGAGCTCTCGGATCTGATGGGTGCAGTCTCTACAACAGCAGAGGGAAGGACGCTGCCGTGTGTCAAGAGTAATCACAAAATTGTCTCCCTGCTAGACCCCAAGATACTGCAGTGTAACTGTGGTTAAAAGACAGGAGCAAGGTAATTAACTTGGCCAGTTGACTAACTTCCCATTAGGCCACTTAAATATGTGAGACTTTCCAATAATTAGAGCAGAATGGAAGTACTGTGCCGTGTCGATCTGGCTTATAGAGAAACCAACCAAATATTGTTTCTGTGATGCACTTCTCTGTCTTCTCTGCTCAATCTTTGTGCCCAACCTTCTTCTCCTGACTCCATAGTAGAGGTAGACAAATCTCAGCCCCTTTACAAGGCACAGTCTACATCCAAAACTTAGGTTGGCATAGCTATGATGGAAGAATTCCTCCATCAACCTAGTGACTGCCTATTGAGAGGTAAATTTACTGTGACAGAAAAACCTATTCTGTCTATATCACAAGCTCACAGAGGCCTGACTACAGCACCGTAGTTGTCTAGCTATTGCATTAGAATTGTAGACATAGCTCCTGTATGCATGGTGGGACTGTTGATTTCAGTCCCTTCAACAAAAGGCTCTCAGAGAGATGGACAGGCTGGGCCAGACAAGTGCTAGAGCCAGCTCCTCCCTGTGGACGAGATGTCCCGTAGTAGAGAAGACAAAACTCCTATGTGTTGACTCAGGGAGAGGATCTGCACCACCGGTGCCTGACATAGCAGTTCTCCCAGGGAAGTAGGGTGGGATTACCGATGGAGTTCTCCAAGAAGCCCCGGAAAGTGAAGGAGTTGCTGTGGGTGAAACTGATGATGCTGGCTCAACATCTAAAGGGAGCAGTGACCTTGATAAAGGACACTGAAATGAGGTCTCTGCATGGTGCTAGAGAAAGCACAGATTCCAAGGCCAAAATGAACCACCGGGACCATCTGGTCTGACCCTTCATGACAAAAGGGAAGAACCTCACTCAGTAATTCCTACATCCAGTCCATACCTTCTGCCTGAGCTACAGCATGGTTTTCAGGAAGACATCCACTCTTGCCTTTGTGACAGCAGTTGATGAAGAATTCCTCACATACTTTGCTGTATTATTCAAGCAGTTAGTTAATTGCACCCTGTGATGTGGGTACCTAACCCTTCATAGCCCCCTGCAGGAGCCCCACAATCTTATTGTATCCTACCCCATAGAGAACCCAGAAACAGGGTTGAGCCACTGAAAACCTGCGTCGGAAGGTCAGCAATTTACAAGGGGGCACGAAGGGAAGGGGGAAAGATTATGACACCACAAGGAGCCTCTTGTCACATCTTTGCTATTAAATTTTTGCACCTTATTTCTAGTCTGAAGTTCATTAACTTCCAGCTTCCAGCCTTATTTATTCTACCTTTTTATCTGCTCAATTAAAGAGTGGTTTGCCATCAGAAAGCTCTTCCCTGTGTGGGTAGTTATAGACTGTGATAACCCTTTCATTTTCCCTTGGCTAAACCAAATAAAGTGTCTCACTATAAAGGAGGTTTTCTGGATGAAGTTTATGAGTAACCTAGGGAGTGATGAAATCATCTTAGAGGTTTCTAAGGCTTGGCTTGAGAAAGCCCTGGCTCAGATGATTTGGTTGGGGTTGGTTCTCCTTTCAGCAGTGGCTTGGACTAGATAACTCCTGAAGTCCCTTCCAACCCTAATTTTCTGTAATTCTATGACTTTATGACCTTGAATAATTTGTGTAGCTCATAGGTAGGGATACTATATTTCTGGAAGTGTTGTCTCTCAGACAAAATATTAATCTGAGAACCTGACCTCTTGCAGTCATTAAAAACCTCATCTGGTATTTTGCAAGATCAAGGCTGTTAATCACACTATATCATCCAAATTCCAGTGGGGAAAATCATATTTGATTGCCATGTCCCTAGTGATTTCATTAGAGAATTGTGCCTTTACTTCATACTTTGTAATGTTTCTCAGTGGAAAATGAAGTGATTCCTTTGCGAGCACAAACTATTATTCTTCATGTTGCAGCAGCATCCAAAATGAGCAAGGTGCTCTTCAAACACACGTGAAGGGACAATTCTTCCCTGAAAGGTCTTATGCTCTAAAAAGACAGACTATATACCTAGTGATGGTTCCTTCCTGATGACAGGCACTAAAGAAATGGTACTCATTTCTAGCACAGTTTGTGAACACTGTGCATTGGAAGTATTTGAGTTCTGCTGTTGGCTCCAGTGTTTGGCAGACGTTGTAACCCTTTTCTGCTTCTCTGTTCCTCAATGCTGGGCCAAAGGGAGCCATCTGGCAGCCTTACCAGGCACCACATAATGAAAAGGAGTGAGAAGAGGACAGAAAGGATAAGTGAAATGTAACCTTGTGACCTTAGACTAACCCATTCAGCAATGTGACAAACAATCAATGGCCCTGATTAATTAACTCCTGATGAGTTAATCTGAGCGATGAGGCAAAGAGAAGACCTCCTGGTGCAAACAGCCCCCTGGACATGTCACAGGCACAGGCAGAAAATTGATTCCCTGCCAGGCCTATTTGTCACAGGGACACAAAACTTTCCCCAAAGAGCAGTGCTGGATGGATGGCATGTCACCATGTCATTGAGCGGAGGCCCATGCAGATGGGATTACTAATGTCTAATTGGAAAGACAGTGTTCCCTGGCTCTCCCTGACCATAGCAGGTGTTAAGCGATGGAAAGATGTGGCAGGGATGTTTTTGACATGGAGGGATCTCAGCAGGCTGGATTCTCCTCTCCTCAAATGGGGTGAAGCTGGATCAGCTCCACAGAAGCCTGTGGAGACCTGCCAGGGAGAATGAGAGAACAATGATGCTCAATGTACTCCTGTCCTCCTTGGGTACACCCATCAGGACTCCAAGACTCATGGCCCTGGAAGTACCTTCTGGGAGGTGCTCATGTTACTCCTTGCTAAGAACTGACACATGCGCCTCTCTGCACTGCTATCTGGAAAGGCCCATATCCTGGTTCCATAAGTCAGGGCTAGGCTCTGGGGTCTGAAGCCCAAGGAGGGAGGCTTTGAGAAGACTTGCTGGGTCTACAGATGTCAAAACTCATGGTTCTCTTTGTTTTGAAGATGCAGAAGCTGCCTCCAGAAGTTCACAATCTACTCAGCTGTTCTTGCATTCAGTTGACAATCCACCAGTTAGGTAATGTGAAAAGAAGATGCCCTGGCAGGGAGTTTCTACATCGTCCTTGATTCAAACAGCCTGCCCAGAGCCAACACCTGGCAGACAGGACATTCAGGGTGCAGGGAAGTTCTCCTTCCTGAGACACTGGTTACAGATTTAGCATCCTGTGCAGAGTGTACCAGGCGCTCACAACTGCCAGGAGCCTATCCTTCAGTCTTCCTGCCCATAGTGGTTCCTGTTTGTTGGGCACAGCTGTGTATTGTTCACTCTCATCATTTGTCCAACAAGTTATACACTCGGCTTTTTACAATTCCATTCAGCTTTACTGTTAGCACCAAACAGGCCAAGCTCTGGATTCCAGGCTCTTAGGAATCTCTAACCCCTTCGCCATCATCCAACCATCTCCTTCTCGAGGCCATTCACTGAAGGATAATCTGGAGCCTGTGGGGCACTATCTGTCTCCATCTCCCACAATCTAAATGAGCTCAATGGCCACTCATCTTAGCCCTTCTGCCTATGTTGCCAGGGCAAGCTATTTCTAACATCTTAGCTGGCACAGAGCATGTTGTCAGCCCTACTAACTCTAATCCTTTTCTGTTGTTAAAGAAACCCATCCATGGGACATCAGCTCAGACAGGATCCCTGGTGCCCATGTTGCTGATCATTGTAATGGGCATGAATAGAGGGACGCATTCCTACATACTAATGTAATAACCTTGTACAAGGTATGTCTTGCGAGATATCATTTGAAAACTCATCACTTGCTGGTCAGTGTTGTCCCAATCAAATATGTTTGGCAACTTTGTATATGACATTATAAGAGTTCCCTGTTATTAACACATGCTCCAAACCTCCAAAGAAGTCAACAAACAGGTCTGTCCTAAACAAAGGAACATATGCTTGTCTGAATATGCATTTAAGCAGTGAACAGAGTCATCAAGCAGGAAGGAATAAAAAAAGGTGAAAAAAAAATCCAGCAGGGAACACCCTTCCGTATAGCTTCCTGGTTTCTTGGTCCTAAGCTGGGTATGTTTTTCATGAGGAGGCCTGAAACTATCAAAAGGAGGGACAAACACCCCTCTTCTTTCTCTCCCTTCCTACCTCAATCTCTGTAACTGAGAAGACAAAAGGAAATAAACTTCAGACTCTGGATGTGGGGTCCTGAGTTGAGGTTTGGTCAGTAATCCGCTGGAGCATGTGATGAGAAAGTTGGCTTTCAACTAAGGTAGTTTCTAAATTAGATACTAGTAAACATTTTCTTTATTTTTGCTGAAACCATTTTTTACTTTTATGGCTCTTTACTTGTACTCATTTAAAATCTCTCTCTTAGTAGTTAATAAACCTGTTTTATCTAATTCAGTGGGCGTACATAGATGTGTCTAAGTAACTATTCGATGGAGTAAACTGGCTTATTATTCCTTGAGAGGAATAATGGACTGAATATATTGGTACTGTCCAGGAGAGGGCTTGGCTGCCCATGACATATATTTCTGGGGGAAGATTCAGGACTGGGCGGGATGTTAGGTTCACCCTTCAGTGTAACCAAGGCTTGAGAGCCATGATGTAGTTAGCAGGTTGCAGTTACACACGGACCCTCAGGGTGTAGTTTACATGCAAAATAGCTGTTTGTGAGTGGCACAGGTACGAGCTACTTCTGCAAGGCATAGTAAGCCACCCAAGAATACAGGACTGGGAGGACACAACCCTGCACTGAAATTGTGCCCGCATATGTCACAGTCATTGAGTTAGACAGCCGGGACGTTCTCCAGTTCATTAACATGTCAGGCGGATGCTCTGTCCCACCAACTACTGCACATTACTTAGGAAGAACAGGGATCCTCCACAGGGTCTCTCTCTCCTGTCCTCACCAAAAGGAATTTGCTTCTAGACAATGCTTAGAGACAACACGAGCCAATTCCACTTGCTGAAAAAACAAAAGAGTAATCATATGCATGTGCATGCACCCACACCCACGTCAGCCAGTGGTCTCTTCCGCCCTCTATTGACAAACAAGAGGAAAAGATGTCATGAGCAGATCTTATTTACATTGACACACCAGTTTTGTCAAGGTGACCAGCCTTTGCCATTTTGAGGTTTTTGCTGTTTTCAATCTAATTGTGTCTAGCTTCAATTTCCTACTATTGGCTCATGTTATACTTTGTCTGCTAGCCTTAAGACCCCACTGTTACATATTTCTTCCCCATTTAGCTACATTTGGACTGTAATCAAGTCATCCCCTACCTCTCTTTCTGGCAACCTAAGTAGATTGAGTTCCTCGAGTCTGTCATTCCAACGCATGTTTTCTGATCTATGAATCATTCTCTGAAACCTCTCCAGTTTACCAACATCCCTCCTGAATTGTGGATGCCAGAATGGACCACAATAGTCCAGCAGTGGACACACCAGTTCCAGATACATAGGTAAAATAATCTCTCTATTTCTGCTTGAGACTCCCCTTTTTTTGAATCCAGGATCACAGTAACTGTTTTGGCCAGTGTCACCCTGGCAGCTTATGTTCAGCTGATCATCCATCATGACTCCATTTTTTTCAGAGTCACTGTTTTCCAAGACGGGTGCTGTTTGAGCCTCCTTAGCCAGTGTTCAAAGGCAGTGAAGCAGACTGAATGGAAAGTCCTTGTTTCTTCCCAGTGACCAGTAGAACTGATGTCACTGATAAGCTGCTCTAGGGAGTTGAGCCTGCTACCTACTGTTGGGACAGTGTGGTGATGAAAGAGAATACAGAAGAGGCGATGGTCATGACACCCAGACTCCACTATCCAGTAAAATCCCTCAGATCTGAAGTTACTAAGAACTCACTGTTCATGAGAGAGGAAATGTTGCCAGTGAGATGTGCATGAGTGGTGGTTAGTTCCCCAGATTTCTGGTTGGAGGTCTAAACATTTTTGTTATCCAACGGTAACAGGCTGCCCTAGATACTGAACCCAGCCCTTGTTTCTGATTACGCTGCCTTGGCAGAAGGGTTACAAATACACATGGGCGTGCATGGATGCACACACAGAATTATGAATGCAGACGGGCACGTGTGCAAATGGACATATGTACCTACACCTGTGCACACGCACATTGTTCAAACCCTATACGATTAGTGAATAAATAAAGAATTAGAAGATCATCTCAGTCTGGACAGAAAAGCCTCTTTGGACATTTGTTAGTCTTTAAAAGTGCCACAGGACTCTTTTTGTTTCTCTGAACATTGTTAGCAATTTCTCTTTTGCTCCTTCTCCTCTTTCTTGTCCCACCTCAATATACCTAACTTCCTGCTGCTGCTGCTGCTGCTGCTAAATCCTGCCAAGTCTTTCTCTAACATGTGTCCAAAACCTTGGCCCTCCCTCTTCATCCCAAATGCTACTACTCGCAGCTCATCCCTCGTTCCCGTTACACCTTCTCTACTCTGATTCTCACATTGTGTCCCATCTGTCTGTCCCACGTGGAGCTAGTAAAATCCTCTTTCAGCATAATCACAGAGGCAAAATTCATCATTTTTAGTTCCTGAATAAAAGTAAAGCAATGACTAATGATAAATAATTATAAGAAATTACTGGGAATTGCCAGGAAAGGCTCCAGTTTGGTTTCTAGCTCTGAATTATTGTAGACTGCCTTAATGAGCTACGAAGAGTGATTAGTCAGAACTGCTTAGTGTTGTTGGAAATTTCTTAGTAATTTCAGGTGATTAATGAGAGGGGTTTTAAAACACAAAGTGTAGGAAAGGACCCCATCCCCAGAGGTGCTTTTTTGTCATTTGTGCCATTGAAAATATACTCCCCCCGATCTTGGTCATTGCTAAATTTAACTAGGAATGACTTACCCTGGTAAACACCTGCTGGGAGTCATTATGTTGCTCATTCATGACTGTTCCATGCCTTTACCAACAAAAGGGATCCAGATCAGGCAGGGCGTCCCACTTCTCTGTTTCTTCAAGGCTCTTCACAGTCTGTCACTATCCTAGCTATTGCCTCTCAGTGACAAATGAGATGATGACTTCTTTCTCCAGTCAGCCTGTGATGTCAGCCTCCATCACCCACTTGTTCAAGTTTCAAATATGCATGTTTGTGCTTTCTTCCTTGCTGCCCCTATGTGTTGGGAGGAGCTTCCCATTACCATCCAGAAAGCTATCTCCTCTTTTCCTTAATGGTCTCCTTTGTCACAATGCCTAATCACACTTGAGAGAGCTTATGCTGCTTGTGTGCTGAGGCCTGTCATGCTGCCCCATCTTGTCTCATTGTTCCTTTGTGCTCCCATCCCTTCCCTCTGGTCTCATACTTCAACAATGAGTTCATTGGGGCAGGGGCCATCACATTCTGTGTCTGTACAGTTCAAAACAAAGGGCCCTGGCTGGGGCTTTGGGATGGTTTAATGGGGATACTTGTTCCTGCCGTGCATGCCCGATGACCTCTCATGGTCCCTTCCAGATTCTGTGACTTCTAGGTGGTGTGGTTATTGTTCTGGGCAGTGATTTTTCATCATATACAGCAGTGAGGAAACTGAGATTGAAGTACTGCCTGGAGTTCTGATGGCCACATTTGGAAATGAATGCCAAAAAACTGGAGAGGATGTAAAAATTAGTCAGGCTTGGAAAAAATGCCTCACAGTAAGAGAATAAAAGAGCTCAATCTGTTTAGCTGATCCAACAGAAGACTGTGCCATGATGATCACAATATTAGCAGAAGTGCATATGAAGAAAACACCAGCTCTTCATTCTAATAAAGAAAGGTAGAATAAAAACCAATAGATGCAAGATAAAGATGAATTCCAATTAACATTCAGCCCCACATTTTAACAAGGAGGGTGATGAAGCATTGGAACAAACTCTCAAAGGAAGTGGAGCGTTCTCCATCTCTTGATGTCTTCATATCAAGACTGGATGCTTTTCCAGAGGACGGTTTAGCCAAACACAAGTTTTGCGGCTCGGTAAGGGGAAAATGGAGTTCTGTGGCCTGCAGTTTACAAGAGGCCACACTGAATGACTGTCAAATCCCTTCTGGGCTATGAATCATCTAACCATCTAATCTTAGCTCCTGCACAGGACAGGCTATAGAATTTCATCCAGTGATTCCTGAAGTAAGTTTATAACTTTAGATGAGGCAGAGCAAATATTTTAGAATGAGATTTCCATCCTTTGTTTGAAGTCTTCAAGCCGTATAGAATCTACCACAACCCTAAGTAAATTGTTCTGAGGGTTAATAATCCTTTTCCAGTTTGAATTTTCTAGCTTCATCTTCCAGCCATTTGTTATTATTGTAAGTCATTTATTTTGTGGTGTGTAAGTTATTTATCATTTATATGTCTCACCAAATGAATTTCGAATGCTATATTGACACAGAATGTCTTGCAATTACAACACAAACCACCGATTTCACAGTTAAATATACAGTATGGAGTCGCTTTTAGTGAATATTAGAGCATCTGAGCAAAAATGTGCTTTACCAAGTATTGTTGGTTAATGTATTGAAAATAATATTCTTTAGGAATTCTGCCTCTCTTTCCATTTGTAAATCCAGTCTGATTTCTTCAGATTTCTTTTGTATTCTATATCTATCCCATTCTGTAAGTTTCCCATCTTCAAGCATCTGACAAAGTGGGATTTTCTCTCACAAAAGCTCACATAATAAATAAATTTGTTACTCTTTTAAGTGCCACCAGACCCGTTGTTTGTTTTGCTGAACTGGACTGACACGGCTACCCCTTTGGAACTTGCTTATTCATGAGTATTTGCAAAATGTTCTAGACTATGTTCAAGCTTTGACATTATGGACAGTCTGCTCATTTAGCTGCTTGTGGTTGGTCTACACTGCAGGGGGCTTTTGGTGGCAATAAAAAGGGCGTACACAAAGCACTGAGTAAAATGGGATAAGAAATGCCATTTTGTTGAATCAGTGCTATACTACTTGCTGGGCAGGTCTTAACAAATTGACCTCTGGCTAATTCTGGCTTCGACTGAGCGTGTCTTTACAGGTGTTCAATCAAACTCGCACAATTGATGCTACACCCTTGGAGGTGCTGCCAACAGCATAACCTAGCCCTTGGTGTCTGTCTTGTATGGTTGGTTCAGTCACTCACATCTTGTTTCTTCTCTCCTTTCCCCAAGTGACTTAAACTCCTTAAGCAGGCAGCAAACAAAATGTGGGACTGTGGGAAACCAGGTTACAATCCCTTTAAATGTCAGGACTTTTTCCACAACCCCTGGTACTTTTCCATTCTCACAGGATCCCCTGAATAGTCATGGATCACATTAGGGGCTTGAACTCAGGAATCGGTTCCTTTGTCATATTTTTCTCTAGTTGGTGTTTGCATGAGTGAAGACTATGCACAAGATTGTTTGCAGAGAGTGCATGTAATGGGGAGGGGAACAGGAGTTTAGCTAGACTCTCCTGTCTAATTGCAACAAAACAAACAAGGAGTTCTGTGGCATTTTTAAAGACTAACAAATGTATCTATTTCATGAGCTTTCGTGGGAGAAAATCCCACTTCATCAGATGCTTTGACGAAGCAGTATTCTTCTCCCACGAAAGTTCATGCGATAAATAAATTTGTTAGTCGTTAAAAGTGCCACAGGACTCTTTGTTTTGCTGAACTACACTAACACGGCTCCCCCTTTGGAACTGCAATAAGTATCTGTGGCCATTCTTTTTCATTATTTGTTCAGCTTTCTATATTCAGCAAAACCTGCAGTTGCTTAAGAGGGACTGGCAAACGGGTAGAAAACCTTGCAATAACCAGAATGCAAAAGGGCTGCAGTGAATCCTCTAAACATTTCTTTATTGTTTATCTCTAAGAGGTCCCCTGAATCTCTCTCTCAAGGTTGGATTGCTTTGCCATGCTGCAGTTTGTGCTGAAACCTAAAGGAGCAACTTGAATGAGGGTAAATTGCTTGTTCAGTGCTTGTTGATTGATTACTTACCCTCTCCTCTATTTTCAGCGTTTCTTATTTCATCAGATTTGAACGTTCAGACAGAGCATCTCAGTGGCACACAACACGAGCTCCAGTTTACAAGCTAGAGGAGCTGACCGTGGTCATTAGCTTGTGTAAAAATAAGCAAATATGTTGTGACAGATATTGCAGATGCACAAAATAACTGAAGAACATTGCAGCAGCTGTAGAAATGTTACAGACAAATGTATGGGTGAGGGGGTGTATTCTAGTTCCCATGAGCATTACAAGCATTTCCTATGGGAATTAAAATCACAGGAATGGGGATGACAAATGCAAATCTTTAGGCTGGTAATCAGTCTGGAGAAACCTCACCCCAGGGGGCAATTGTATGTGCCAGTGTGATCGGGATGGAGAAGGCTGGCAAACAAAGAAATGAAAACTGCCTGGCACAGCTGGAAAGATCACTCTTATTCAAGCAAGGGATGGACTGACATGAGACTCTCACTAAAAGGCAAGGTCCTGCAAGGTCCTCCTTGGAAATCTGCAAGATGCCCCAAATGGAATGAGGGTGATAACTTGTAGGCAAGACATGCAGCTAACTTGCTTTTTGTTTTAAAGAGGTATCTTCTCCCTAATTCATTTGTTCTGGATAAATATGGCCTTGCTGTATGCAGGCTGGCTGGTCACTGATTAACCCACCAGTGTTCCTCAGAGACCAGAATGTTGAAAGCTGAACCTGCCAAACTATCACAGTGAATTGCAGCCTACATCCTCAGTCTAAAAGGAGACTTGTGGGATATGGCTAGAGACCTGAGATTTAAGTGGATTTCCATCCTGGAGGCCACATCGCGGTCAGAGAGGTAATTACCTAGGGAACAGAAATGTATGTTATCCACTGATATTTGTTTAGTAGTTCTGATGAGGGGAACAATCACCATCTACAAGTCTTTTGGGGAAATTTCAGTCTATGTTGCATGTTTTAAAACCATAACAGTTGGCTGATCATTCTCTGAATCAGACCATCACAGCACACGAAGCCATGTGAGATGGAAATTCACATGACTCTGTGTGTTTGTGTGCCAATGGCACACCATCAACATTGTGCAATAACTAGTGTTACATTAGCTGATCAAACAGCTCTTGTAGTCAATAATCAGAGCATCAGGAAATCTAATTAACATTTTGCTTGGAGAGGAGTAGCTTATCGATGGTTGAGAGAGCCCCTGAATGCCAACGGCCCTGTGAAACAATGCAGGGAATAGACTAAATGTCCACAAAATGCTCTTGAATATCTGAGCACCCGCTGCAGGAATTATTTTTGGCCTGTTTACTCCATGTCTAATTAGCACCACATTAATCCAGACATAACGGGTGGCACATCTCCAAACTATACACACCAGAAGCAGGCATCTGATGGCTGCAGACAAGACACTCTTGTCTTAATTGTCTTGAGTGCGATTGTTTCACTACTCATTTTATCATTAAGCAAAGTGGCAACACATGTAGTTCAAATGAGTAGGCATCCAGAAGCCCAGATTCGGCATTAGTGGTTCCAGTGAACATCTGTTCAGAAGATATTTAACCTTCAGGAGAAGCCATTTTTATAGACAGTCTCAGCTTTGTGCGTGTCTCTGTGGGCTACCCTGACCAGTGCTGCAGCAGTCTCTGTCGCCCTCAGAAAGGAAGATAACTTCCCACACGTGCCAGCCTGGAGATGCTCCCAGGCCCATTTAAAACTCTTTAGTCAGTGGTCTTTGTCTGACTTTGTAGGCTGATTTCCCTACACTCCTGGAAAAGAACATTTCCACTGCTCCATCTCTCAGGCAGCCACCCTGAAGTGGGAAATGTCTGACAATATGCACCCAGGGGCAAAAGGAGAAGAAAAATTCCTCCAGGCTCTAAAGTAGTGGGTACTCCTCTGGAAACTCTAAGTGTTGGCCATTGAGAGCAACCAGAACATGAGTCCAGTCTTTGGCGCTTTAATTGTTTTTAATACTCAACCTGAGAAAAAAATAACAATCAACCTGTCTCTAACTGGTTCCCATAACCCAAATCCACTAAGGGACTTCCACATTGCCATCCTGAGATTCAAGAGTGGTTAACTTTAAGCCCCTACAAATTCCCAGGACCAACAGTTTGACCCACCAAGCTAAGCTAGGTGCCTAAACTCTGTACCTAGAGATGGACAATAGAGACGGCAAGCCACCAAAACAAAGTTTTGAAAAGCTTAGAGAGCCACTGAAGCTGGCACGTGGGAGGTGTGGATGAGAGGACCATGCCTCGGTTGCAGGGAGGTCCTTAGCGCTGTTCAGCAGTCCTTGAACAGGAATGGGAATCAGGCAGCTTAAACACACAAGCCTTTTGTAGTTTTCTGTTGGTTAGTAGGGAGATATTTGTATGTTTGTAGGCAAAGGATGAAAATATATAGGAGTCCAGGTAACTTTTCTTTCAAACCCATTAGTGCTTCCCATGGAAAATGAAATCACTCCCAATAAAATGAGATTTTGTTAGTTTCTCCTCCCACACCAAGCTTTAGGGAAATAATGACTCCAGACCAACACTCCAGAGCCAAAAGAGTCGGAGCTTTGGGACATTACCATTTGCAATTGTAATCGATAATGATGATGAAGGCTTTGGATTCCTTGACCATAGGGGTGCTATTTTGGGAAGTCATGCTGGAAACAGATGAGATCCACTTGACAAAGAACTTGCCAATCTAGTGAGCAGGACTCAAAACTAGGTTTCAAGAGGGCAGGAGACAAAAACTCCCAGGAAGGTATTAAAAAAGCAACCTTAACAAAGGGCTCATGAAAAATTAAAATAGGGTCATAGAAGAAATGAGAGGAAACAAGGGGGGAATGTGCTCCACATCTTAGATGTCTATACACAAATGCAAGGAGGATAGGGAATAAACAAACAACTGGACATATTCATACATAAGAAACTATGATTTAATTGGCACCACAATGAGATAAGTCTTGTGATTGCAACATGGAATACTTATGAATGGCATAGCTTGTTCAGGAAGGACAGATAGGGTAAAAGGGGTGGAGGTATTGCATTAGACATTAAGACTTAAGACATTTCTTCTGGAGTCCAGAAGGCAGTGAGAGGCAATCCAGTTGCAAGTCACTGGGTAAAGATAAAAGAAGTAAAAAATAGGGGTGATGTCACTGTTAAAGACAAAACTGAAAATTATCCCACTGCAAGGCAACAATAGGAACATTAAGACATCCTGAGGAGCTTTTTAATGATAGAAAATCCAAGAGGAATTCTCCAGAAAGTGGAAGCATGGATGGATTGCTAAGGAGGAAAGAGCAACCCAAGCATGTAAGGGCAAAATCAGAAAGCCTAAGGCACACAGCGAGTTAACACCTGCCAGGAATATAAAGGCAATAAGAAAAGGTACTTTAAAAACATTAGGCGCATGGGACGGGGTACACCTGTCTTTCCAGGTCCTCAGTCCTACCACACCACAGGAAAGGAGCAACAAAGCTGGGTCCTCCTGGCCTGCCTAGAGAGGCTGTGCAGAAGCAGCCAATCAGAGCCCAGCAGGTTCAAATAAAAGGAGCTGCAGGACCCACCCACTCTCTAGTTGGGATTAGGAGGGTGAGGGTGGAAGATCTGGTCTGGTCACAGGTGCTTGATTGGCTATATTTATTAGCCCTGGAGGAGAAGCTCTGAAGAAAGGGTGCTGCTAAAAGGGTTACATGGGATGGTTTAGTGGGAATGGCAGGGGTTTGGACTAGATGACCTATGAGGTCCCTTCCGACCCTATGTTTCTATGATAAGCAAAGATTCAAAGAACAGTTGCAGTGAACTGGAGGTGGGAGCACAAGGGCCCCTGGGCATTGGGTGGACCCAGAGATTCAGCTGAAAATCCAGCTGAGGTCTGACCACTTCTTGGACTTCTGTTGCCCCCAGAAGGGGGCTGTTTTCTAACTTGGCTGCTGGCCTGAGCCACTGAAGATCTGATTAGCAAGGCCAGCAACCCTAGGAGTGTGTGAGAGAGGGGAGAAGTGGTTGAAGCACCACACCCAGTGGCTAGAAGCTGCTTCAGTGGCAAGTGACCCCCACCACGGCACAGAAAGAAGGAAGTAAGTGTAGGCCTCTGCCTTGGGGGGGAAGGTGAGCTAATAAGTGATGACCTTGAGAAAGCTGAGCTTTTTAATGCCTGGTTTATTTTAGACTTTGCTGAAAGGCTAATGACAACCAAATTAATACTAATGCAATTAACATTAACAACAAGGGGGAAAGAATGCAAGCCAGAAGAGGAAAAGATCAGGTTGCAGAATGTTTAGATATATTCAGGTTGGCAGGGCCTAGTGGAATTCAGCCTATAATAGCTAAAGTACTAACTGAATCAATCTTGGAAACATTAGCAAATATCTTTTGAGGATGGGTGAGGTCCCAGGAGACAGGATTGGAGCAAGCACAGTAGCAATCTCTAACAAAGGGAACAAAGACGACCTGGGAAACTATAGACCAGTGTGTTTGCTTTCAATAGCTGGGAAGATACTAGACCAATTTATTAAACAATCCTTCTGTACGGAGACTAATAGGTTATGAGAAATAGGCAGCATGGATTTTGCAAGAACAACTCCTGCCTAATCAATTGAATTTCCTTGTTTAGAAGGGTTACTGGCCTTATGGAACGGAGGAGTAAAGGGGAGTTCACCCCACATCAGCCCCAAAGAGTTAATGAGGCTGAGAAGGAGGGAGAATTAACTTGAGAAGCCAGAGTGGGGGGAAAAAAACCCCAGTTGGGAAGGAACAGGCAGGGCTATGATAAATCCAGCAAGTTGCATGCAAACAGAGCCTGCGGTGTGGAAGACTGCAGGCCCATAAAGAGAAGAAGGAAGAGAGTAAATAGTAGCCCTGCGTCTGTGGGAAAGGTCTAACTGGAGAAGGGTAGAGAAAGAGCCTGATGGAGATGAAAGAGGAGTAGCACAGGGAAACAGTAGCAAGGTTTGTAACACTGCAAACCTTGACTTCTGGTTGTAGGGTCCTTGTTCTGGAGCTTGGGCTAGTCACAAGCGGATGAACCCGGTTCCCCTACCAGTGACTGGGGAGGTAGCACAGAGAAGGCAGAGCGGAAAAGTGCCTAGGACAGTCAGCCAGTGGCATTCCAGGGTCCCATGTGTGAAGGACCCTCTTGAATTTGCTAGAAGGCCAAATCATGGAGAGAGAACATCCCAAATCGTAGAGAGAGAGAAGCGGCAAGATGCACAAGTGACAGAATGGAGTACTGGACAGAAGCAGAATTACTCCCCAGGAGGAGGTGCACCTAGTAGTGTGGTTGGGTCCCATGACAGGGAGAACCAATACATGTGATATCTTGGTTTCTAGTAAGGGTCCTGACACAATCCCCCGTAAGATTCCCTTAAGCAAAAGAAATGTGTCCTCCATGAAATTGCTATTAGGTGAGTGTGATGGCATGTAGCTTTGTGTCCACACCCTACATTATTGTCACAATTTAGTACCTGCAAAGTCTGCCTTGTAGGTCTCTTTGAAAACTCTTCATTTGCTGGTCAGTGTTTTGCTGGTAAAATGTGTGGTAAAGTCATTGAAGGATGTTCCCTGCTGCTTTTTCCCTATCCTGTTTTTCCTTCCTGCTTGAGGACTCTCTTTACTGTGTAAATGAAAATTAAGCAGAGCACACATGCAGAATTTGCATGCATGATTGAGCCCAGCCCCTAAATCCCGCTTTTTATACACTTACACAATAAAACAAAGTTCACAGTATCACGGTTGGGCTCTTGCTTCACTTCGGTTTGTTCTTGTATCTGAATGACTGACTGGTGACAATGCCCACCCCTTATATTCCTGTGAGGGCCTGGCTCCCACATTCTGGGAAGTTTGAGGAAAATAAAGTTTTTTGGAAAGTTTAGAAGGTTCCAAGAGATTTTACAGAGATCCAGAGTATTCCAGGAGATTACTAAAAATTAAATCTACAGATGTAAAACCCAACACACTTTATTGCAAAGTCTATTTTTTCTTTCATCACTAACAAAAACATCTGCACCCAGAACCCAGCATTTCCCCAAGTTTGGCACCCTAGGTAGTTGCCTGTCCCTAAATTTGGCCTTGCTCATTTTAAAATCGGTTTCTTTGTAGTTAATAATCGTTTTATTGTTTTGTCTAATCAGCTGTGATTAAATTGAGATAACTGGGAAACTCCATTTAGGATGGAGAGTTGTGTACATATTATTTCTATTTGAAGAAATAATAGACTTTTATGTAAGTCCTGGAGAGGTCTGGGCAGTACAGGACATTCATATGGGGGGCAGAGGGGTTCTAAAAAAAGGGGCGTGTTGGGGTCCCTCGGCTGTGTAACCCAGGCTGGTGAGTGTCAAAGTGTGGCTGGCTGGCTGCAGCATCCACACAAATATAGCCAGGAGTGACCTGAATACGAGAGATTGTTTGTTAGCAGTCGAAACTGTGTTACAGCACCTAAGTCGGCATTGCAAAGGGTGTCATACCTTCTAAAATGGCTTCCGACCATTAGTGCCTACCACAGACTCAAAAACAGGGCAGGTGCCCCAAATTGGTGGTGTGCGTGCTGTGATTAGATTTTACCGGGCTAGGAACAAATGTGATTTTTCTGTGTTTGTCTAACAGGCTTAACAGTCACAGATCATCCCCGCAGACTCACACATGTCATTTCGTCATGGGTGTGGAGATGGGAAAACAACCAACAAAATCTCTCGTGCTCTGATGTTCCCAATATTTGCCTGGTGTCCATGGGCCTTCTTTTGTTGGGCAGGAGATCACATCTGGTTTTTCACACGTGGTAATATTTCTCTCTTGACTGGGATTTTACGGCTTCTGAGCAAGCACTTATTTACACTTCATGTTATGAAATATTTTCTGTAACATATTTAGGGTCGGGAAGGAATTTTCTCCTAGGGCAGTTTGGCAAAGGCTCCTGGGGTTTTTCACCTTCTTGCATAGCATGGGACACGGCTTACTTGCTGGGGGATTCTCTGTACCTTAAAGTCTTTAAACGAGGATTTTAGCCTTTAATAACTCAGCTGTAAGTTAGAGGTTTACTACAGGAGTGGGTGGGTGGGTGAAGTTCTGTGGCCTACATTATGCAGGAGGTTGGACTAGATAATCATATTGGTCCTGTCTGAATTTAGAGTCTGAGCGTTTCCTACAATCCAAACACTAAATACCTGCTTGCAAGACTAATGCCTCTTTTGAGCAAAACTGACATAGAGGTGACCTGTTCTGGTCCTCAGCTATAAGATTGCCGGCTTTTAACATACACCTTCTGCTTGCGCATGACTTGGTGTCTGGCCTGGTCACAAAAGGCACTTCAGATTAGAGGGAGGTCATGAAATCTCCATCACTGGATTAAAAAAAAATGGGTTGGATCAAGACCTGTCAGGGAATGTCTAGGTTTGCTTGGTCCTGTCACAGCATAAGGGGCTGAACTAAATAACATATTAAGGTCCTTTCTGGCCTCACATTGCTGTTATTCTATGATAACGTGCCCAGAAGCTGCAGATGAGAACAGAAAAATCTTGTGCTAAGTGCTGCACATGCACAGAGCAAGTCCCAAAGAACTTCCAATTAAGACAGGCAAGAAGGGAATCGCCGTCCCGAAGACCTTCAAGATGAGAGAGACAGGCCAGATACAGAGTGGGAGCAACAGACACAGCGTAGAAAAGGGGTGTCGGACATATAGCCTGTGGCCCGTACCCCCAGATCGCTGCCTTCTGTGTGGCGCCCCAGCGCTGGCCCACCCCACAACTGAGCCCCCGACCTGCCCTGCCCCAGAGCACCAGCAGCCTGAGCACTCCCAGCCACACCTTACCCCGGCACCAGTCCACCCTGGCTCTGAGCCCTGGTTCACCCTGCTCCCATGCGGATGAGTCCACTCCACCCCAGAAGCTCAAAGCTGGAGTGAAGCGTGGTGAAGCTCCTCTGTAAAAGCTGGCCAGCTCCCAGCTTGAAGTGAGTATTAAAACTGCACTGTGGTGCTGTCCTTTAATATTATATATCTTTTTTTTTATAGTGCAGCCCACCAAATGAACAGTTTGCTCTTCAAAGGCCCTTATGGCCAGCCAACTTTGACACCCCTGGCCCAGAAGCAAAATGATCATGGCAAGGGCAGAAAATGTTATCTTAATGCCACTTAATTTTTAAATGGTTGGTTTTTCAAACTGCAGGGGCCTGGGTAGGGTGAGTAGTGGACTGCTTGTATCTCAGGTTTATCTCTATGAGTAAGAGGGATTGATTTCCTTTGGAGAGGAGGGGTGGATTGTTGGGTAAGATACTGCTACCTGCGGGTGCCATTCCTGCCCTTTCTCCAACCTATCCCTGTGCCTCAGTTCCTCAGATGGGGGTCCCTCTCCTCCCCCATTTGCCTGCCCTCTCTATTTATCTCCTAGCCCTGACATAGGTGGCATTCAGGGGCTTTGCATGGGGCAGAAGTCTACCCGAAGGCTCCCAATTTGAGGCTTTAGTCTGTGAGCTCTTCAAGGCAGCGACTGCCCAAGCACAGTCCCATTTGGGGCCCTGGATATGTACTTGGGCCACTAGGCCATGCTGCCATTGTGGCTCTTCTGCTATTTCTACCATGCTTGATCAAAGATAGCTCATGTCCATCCACCTGCAGCGTAGACGGGTGCTCGCTGGGTGTCTGTGCAGCACCCAATGCATTCGGGCCCTGATCTCAGCCACAGCTCTAGCACGATTGCACAACGAATATAGTTACAAATCTGTTTCTAACTCAGCATCCATAATATGAGCTATTTATTTTGTTCTGCTTTAGGCACATTTTTGGTACTTTGCCCTTAAAGAAGAGGTTGTTCCCTGCCCTCCTACTTTGTCACAGCTCCTTGGATTCTTGCATTCTCTTCGCTTATCCTGTTGCCTCCCCTCTGCTGCTGCTTGGCCATGCCACTGGTTTGGGCTCTCTGAGCTTACGGCAAGGGGCAGTCGATGTCGCGGGTAGTGGCTGGATGGCTTAGTGTTAATGGAGCAGGGACAGGCCCTGGGGTGAAGAATTGCAGGTGGCCTGTATGCAAAGGGTGAAAGAATTTGGGCACCTCATCCCTGTGAATGTGAATGGATAGATTTGTCGGGCAGTTTTGGGAATCTCAGCTTGTATCCCTATTGGGCAGACACAGAAGCCCCGCTCCCTTCCCCAGGTAGGCTTCATGCCAGAAATCTTCAGGTGCAAAGCCACTGGTGTGCTCGGGAAACAGTGTAAACCCAGCCTGACACCCTGGCCCATGCCCCTTTCCAGCCAGCATCATCCACGGTCCAGAGCGGCTCCAAAGTCCCTGTCCCTCGCTGTCCCTACACACCTCGCCATGACAACGCAGTTTAATGGAGGTTGCAGCATCTGCTTCCTACCCGCCGGCCTTTTGCCCCACCCGAGCCATGACTCCCGGCAGATTAGGCAGCCCAGATTGCTCTTCATGCCAGGCTAAATGGCAGGCGATTTTGTTTTCTGCTGAAACCTTTTGCCTTGTTCCATCTCCCAGTAATCCGAGTGGCTGGAAAGCCCACCCAGTGCTTTTGTACACGAGAACCAGCTGTTCCCATCCGCCTGTGAGGACAGCCGTTGCAAGCTTTGTGTATCCCAATGTTCACAGAGTGGAAAGAAATGATCCTGCTGGTGTTCAGGATCTCAGGTCCCATGGCAACACTCTGGCTGTTGTGGCTTGGAAATCCCCTCTAGAGACACTTGAATGCCCGTTTTCTGCAAGCCCCACTTAGCAAGAGTGGTTTATTCTCATTGTTTCTGATTGTCTTCCTGGTACTTGTACTATGATGATCTTGCAGTCCACTTAAATTGGGGATAATAAGGCCTATAACAACCACAGCAGCATGTTTCCAGGGCTTTTCAGATTGAAATTCAATCATTTCTAACTCGATTCTGTGGACTTCGGATTATCACCATCCACCACTAAAACTAACCTCCCACTCTGCCGACGTGGGGCTAAGCAGCGACTCAACACCCAGCTCCCGGTGCTGGTCTGTCATCCTTGATGGGTAGGATTCAGAAGGCATCCGTACTTCGTGGCACAAGAGGAACCCATGGGCTCACTCACTGGACCCTCTCTGTTGTGATTTCTGATGTCAGATTTGTCCCCACAATATTCCAAAATGGGTGAGTGAGCATTTCAATCTTCCTGATCACTCCATCAACGATTTACTAGTTGATACGCTCAGGCAAAGGAATAACAGCTCAAGGCTTCTAAAAGAAGCTGGAGAACTCAAATTTATTTGCAAATTTGACTGTGTTGATTCAGGGCTTAAAAGAGACTTTGGATTTTTTCTTTGATTGCAACAGGTGATTTGACCTCATCTTCCCCAGTGTTTGAATCTTAACAGCTGCTTTGATTTGCTGTTAGTCTGACCTAATCCTATGACTTACACTTTCCTGCATTTATTTTCCTCCTATTCTGTAAATTCCCCCATCTTCAAAGCATCTGACAAAGTGGGATTTTCTCCCACAAAAGCTCATGCAATAAATAAATAAATTTGTTAGTCTTTAAGTGCCACAGGACTGTGTTCGTTTCACATTATGACTGAGCAGGCAGCCAACACAAGCGTGGGTTTCTATAGCTATTAGGCTACACCAAAGGAGTCAGTTAATCTAGAGCACCACGCGTACCTTGTCTGAACCGAGATGGGTCGAGAACATTTGATGTGGCATTTCCTGATTTGTGAGGGAGGGGGAATCACACTTCCAGTCTTACTGATTCACGAATGTATCTTTTTGTGGTGCACTCAGCGCGATTGGTGGCTTTCCTGAAGGTGGTGACATAGGTATGGCAGAGCATGTGGTTTGACCCACTCCTGTTGCACTGTAACCGCAAAAGCGAAGGCCCACGTTTCCATCCACTGGGAGCTTCCAAGGACTTCCTCCCTCTGCACTGTTGTGGAGCTGGCTTTGCTTTTTAAGGATTGCTTAGTTTTGGTAACATTTGGAGACTGAGCCTCTGGCCACCAGATCAGACACTCCTCACTCATAGCCCATAGTCTGCTAATTATGCGCCTGCTCGCCGCATTCACCCTTTTCAGCCATGGCGTGACAGTAGGTGCTCATGGGCATTTGATTTCCACTTTATATCTTTTTAATAATCTCTGCTTTCCACTTCCCCCATCCTCACAGCATGACCTACAACCTTTGTTCTTAGATGTCTGGTCTTGCATTTGGTGGCATGCATGCAAATCGTTTGGTTGTGCTCAGCACACAGATCTTTTGGGGAGTACTCACTGCAACCCTTCATTATTCATGAGTGAGTTGGCTAGAGTTGCTCTTCTTCAGTTTTGTTTCCTGATTTTGTTCCTGGGCTTTGACAAACAGGAAGAGGAAAATTAGAAGGGATTCCAAATTAGCCACATAAATACATCCCACATTAGTTTTTCAGCAAAGACTTTGCAAGAGCTGATCCAAAAATGGAGCAGGAAATTGTGAAACATTTAGTGGACTTTTTTTCCCCCACCAATTAAAAATTTTGCCAGTGACTCTTATGGAAAAAAAAAAATCACACTTGGAAAACTTCCAACTGCCTCAATGTTGGCATGAGTATGACTAAGACTTTCTCTGCTAGTAAAGAAAAATATCCATTTGTCACGGACAGTTAATCCTGAGTGCCAGGAATCCCATCCAGAGGAATGACAGGGTTTATTTTAACGATAGTTTTTGGGCGTGAGGATCGTTCAGCCAGCTTTGGGAGACAGATACAGACTTCCTACTCGATTCCGGTATTGGATCTCAGTAACTTGCTGGGAGCCATACAGAGTCATAGGAAAGACGCCACTCTCTCCAGATGCTGATGGTCAAATTGTCGTAATCTTCACTGAGGAGCCATCTTCCCTGATGGCGGCAGGTTCGCTGCTGTCAAATCGATCTTTCCCAATCGACCAACTGACCCCACTCAGCCAATCAGGAAGCTGATCTCTCAAGACAGCCCTGGGAAATGGAGTAGCACTGAGTCAAAGGAAGGGCTTTTCCCTTCAACTCAGCACACTGAAGACACCATGTTGAGCAAATGCTAAGCAGTTGGAGGGAGATACGCAAGGTGTTTAAAGTACTTTGTTTGCCTCCCTTCAATTGCTGCCGAAATCCTGTCACCGTGTGGACCTGCCCGTAGTGAAAACCATTCTGGAAAGTCTTTCCCAGGTAGGCCACATTTTCAAATGCTGTATCTCTGCTCCTGTCCTACCCTGCCCACAATACCTGCTCCCACCTGCTTCCCCATTGTTTCTGGTTTTTTATCCTACTCCCAGCCTTAGATCCCACAAATCCCACCAGGGAGAGACATTTTCCCATGCTACTAAAACAAACTAACAGAAAAAAGTAGGTTAATATATATGGATATGCAACAGCCCCAGGGTGAGCTAAACCCCCAACTACCATAGACTTGCCAGGGAACTGGGCATCTAACCCGCTTAGGTGTGTTTGAAAAAATCCCTAGAAACCAGCCTGCACCTCTACTTGTCTAAATACCTTGTGAATGTGGTCTGAAGCGCCCAACACAGGCTCCACCCAACCCAGGATGTTTCTCTTCCCCCAGCTTGGATGGCCTGATTCCAGGCTTCTCTGAAACGACTTTATCCCACACCATTTTCTTCCCTTACAGAAGCTCCTCCTTTCTGAGTATCATTTGAGCCGTCTCCCGCTCTACACCCTCTAGCTTAAACTATATTTTTTCCGCAAAGGTGACCAGACTGGACACTATCTGCCAGAGGAGAGCTTAGTAGGGAGTTATAAAATGATAGTGTGTCATCCTTGGACTTCAGTTTTACAGCCCTTCATGAAATACGTCGGCATCCCATTATCCTTGTTTACTGCTGCTTCATGCCACACTGAGCTTAAAGATCTACCGGTGCTCCCAGGGAATGTGATGCTCTTAATGAATTCAGTGGCATTTAATCTCTACTGCATTTAGCAGGGCTCTCTTTCTGCCTCGCTGCCTCACTTTACACTTCAACACATTGGGCCGCTGCAGCCCTGGTAGAACAGCAGAGAAACCAGCGCAACAGCGATAAGGGTTTTAATGTTCTGAGTCCGGGCTCTCAGGATACACTGCATTACAAGGCTGCAACGCAACTGGCTCTGAGCACATAAGTGAGCCTTGAGCTAAACCCCCATTTTGAGATCAGCTGGCAATGTGGTACTTCTGCATATTCTAGTTTTCTCTAGGAGCGTGTCTACATGGCTGTGGCACATCAGCAGCATCACGGGCGGAGACTCAGGCTAGCCCCCTAAGTACAAGCTAGCCTGAACCTCTGGATACCTCAGCTGCCTCCTGTGCTGTTGTGGCCAGTAGATGCTAGCTCGAGCGAGCTGGCATATGTATGTAATCCTTCTGCTGACATTGGTGCACAATTCCCTGAGTTACTAATAACATGTTGACAGTGATGGGTTCCAGTGTGGGGCTGCGCTCCCCATCAGCCCAGCTAACTCCAACCCTTTCCCACCTCATGCCATCCCTTATTTTGGGGTGCTAGCCTTGTGGAGGTCACTGTCATGAGTAGGAATTACTCACCAGAGGGGTAGCCACGGTAGTCGAGTTCAGCAAAACAGCAGTCCCGCTCAGTTAGATTTTCAGAGAGACGAGTGCCAAAGGAGTAGCCCTGTTAGCCTGGTTCAGCAAACCAACAAGGGGTAGTCTGGGAGGCCAAGGACCTTCTGATATAGATCCGGGTGGCTCCCTGGGGCCTGGCACACTAAAGGGTTTGCTCCCAAAGGCCTGGTTGCAAACTGGGAACATGAACCAGATCCCATGAATCCATGACAAGAAGTCTCTGATACTTGCTGAGTTCAAATGATGCTAGATGTGAATTCCTCGCCTCACCTGACAGTTCCTTTTTTCCTAGGATCGTTGGAAATGTGTGGAGTGTTCAGCTCTGGTCCAACTGTTATGTTTCTGAGGACTGCCCTGTCATGGACTGAAAGATCAGATTCTCTCAGAGTACCCCTGATTCCCAGCAGCTCCTTGTGCCATCCTAGAGCGCCTGTTTTCAAACCAACCAGGAGAGCTCTACTTTCACCCAGTCTGCCCAGACAGTTCTCAGCTTCAAGCACGATAGCGAAAGGTGTGGGATCCTTTATCCAACACTGGATACTGCTCCCTAATGCTACGTTCTTTCCCATAGATGATCCTTGGTGAATTAGCAGCCAGGGCTCACTTAATGTGTGAATTTTCAAGAGTCCACTAGATGAACAGGACAGTCCTTTGTTGTCCCCAAAACTTGACAATCCATGGCCATGTGGTCTGAACTGTATGTTGAATTTCCCTTTATTTGGAAATTCAGCCTTCAGACATCAGTACTTCTCGTTGGAGCGAAGCTTTATGCTTGATTAAGAATGCAGTGAATTGTTTCAACATCTCCAACATTGCATTGGTTCTCAGATACAGTCTAAGGAAGTGTGGTTACGTTGACATGTTTTCTTTCCTCCTGTCTGCATTGATACTTCACATTGTTGAGGCTCCTTTTCCAACAGTTCTCTCATTTCCTTCTCCCTTATCACCTACAGTGTCTCAATCAATGTTACTTTTCTCCCCAGGGATATTTGTATTTCAATTCACTTTCCTCCAAGGTGTTAACTTGTGTTATACTGACATAAACCTCATTTCATTTTCTGCCTTCCTTTCGAGTTGCTTTTACATTTGTCATCCTTACTGATGTTTGCCATTTAGTATCTGTACATTATCCCTTTGTTTTATGTAGAGAGGTGCTGCGTTGCATCTTCTGTTTCTTTAGACAGCATGGCCTAGATCCACAAAATCTATCCATACTGGGTCAGAGAGAGAATGACTCTATAGACCGCTGGGCAGAGGACCCACCTGGGCAACCCAGGATCCCATCACCCTACTCGGACTTCCATTATTTATCCCCAGTGGAAGAGCTTCAACCAGCAAGACCGAGGCAGCCGCGTGTTGCAATGTTCCATAGCTCAGGGTTTAGAGATTTCCTAAGAGACGGGAGACCCCTGTTCAAGTCTGTTCTCTCCCTCAGGCAGAGGGGAAAACTGAACTTTGAACTGCATGACACGTGAATGCGCTAACCACTCGGCTAACAGGTGCGAAGTGGGCACCACCACTTTCTCAGGCCATTTTGTGTAGCTTCTAACTCACTCCTGCAAGAAACGCCTGAGGTGCCAAACCCACCAAATTCCAGTAGAGTGATGTCTCTTGTTGGATCACTAAGCCAAGGTAGACTCCTCCCTGCAACCTAGACTGAAGTATTTATTTCTGTGAGAGGGGCAACGTATAGCACACACATTTCTGGTCAGCATCCCTTATTGCCTTGCGTAGGTTGCCTCCCAGCAAACATGCTGGCTTTTCCAGATCACCATTTAAGGTGCTCACCTCACCTGTTTCTGCTACAATGAGCCAAAGTGCCTGATTCAGGCTTTGTGGATCACAATGTGTTCCTGTGATCATCTACCCACCATAACACTCAACTTCACAATGCCTAAATGCCTTTGTGAATCTGGGCTCAGACGCCTTAGACATGCGCTACGCGCAGATTTTATACTGATACGTCAGTCTGAGATGTAATTTTTCTGCTATTATAATTGTATAGTAGTGCAATGTAGACACAGTTATTCTAGCATAAAAGTGGCCTAGTGTAGACATGGTTGTTCTGGTGTTAAAGTGTCTTATTCTGGTATAGATTTCCCATTCCATATTTGAATAAGCTGACTGACCGCAACCACACCAATGGTGTTGTTCCACTTTAATTTTCCTTGTGTGCAACTAAAACTAGATCTCTGAGCTACAGTGAACTCAGCAACTCACTTATGCGAAGCCTCTCTAACATGCTTCACAATCGTCCCATGGTGTACGCTGATGGTGCAATGGGAGTGTCTTACAGACAGTGAAGATGTTACATTAAACCAGACCTCTTCTCACTTTGATCTCTGGGCCTCACCAGGGCAACCTGCCTACAACGTGCTGATGATGGATGATTTAGCAGGAGTCGTCCTGCTTTTAGCAGGGGGTTGAACTAGACGACCTCATGAGGTCCCTTCCAACCCTATGATTTTATGACTCTGTGCATCAGAGCTGTCTATCTCTGCTCTGTGTTTAGATCCAGATCGTGTGACAAAGGTCACCAACCCGGTCATGACAACCCATTGTTCAGGTGCTTGCCTGATATCTGGAGTGTGTATTAATTATATTGATTGAGAATGCCCAGTTAACACTCAGAGGTTCTCGCACAAGATCAAGTCCAGAATTTTTAGAAGTACTGTCCATTTGGGAACCCTGACGTACATGCTTGCAATACTGACACCTAAGTAAAACCTCCGGAAGTTTTAATGGCTTTATGAATGCAGTTTTGCAAAGTCACCAGAGCTTCAGACCAGCCAGGGGGATAAAGATAATGCAGCATGTGCATCTGAGTATCCATATACTCACACTTTCCTTGCAGTACCTTGCACAACATGAACATCATCATCCTAGTCACCATTCACCAGTGATTTATATCCTGGCATCTCCTAAGAGCTTCCTCTCCCAAAGCACACAGGCTGCAATGCAGCTGTGCTGGTGTGTTAGGCTGCTGTCACTATACCTAATGCATATTCATCAGCAGGCGTTTCGGCCCCTTTTCCTTATTTGGAGTTCCTCCCCCCACTAACACTGCCGTGCTCTTCTCTCTTAAATTACTAGTGTATTTCTAATTAGCTTTTTAGCATATAAATCAGTCAGTTACCACAATATTCCTGTGGTAGGACATCTGCTGATGTTCCTAATTTTAAAAGACCCAAGCAGGTATAAGCTAGCTTCTTGTGGGGACCTGTCAGCTGTTTAATCCCTACAGCTTTCTACCTTGTGCTGTTTGATGATCCAGGGTTACGCCTGCTTAGCTACTTACACTAAGGCTTTAGAGGCCTGATACCTTGATTAATTTAGGCTTTGAGGCTTGTATTTCATTACTGCCTTCACTCATACCTGCGCTTCACCTTGCAAAACCTACATCACCTAGTCTACAAGGTACATTTTTTCAGGAATAAATTTTCCCCCAAAATAATGGCATGTGTTTTTTCCCCCAAATTAATTGCAGGTGATTCAGCCAATTCATTGTGAAATTCCCTGAACACCCCCGCAAACCTGCTCTTTTCTGACTACTCACACTTTCCCAGGATCCCCACGCCTGCCTTTTCTAAAGAACTGCTTCTGCAAGGGTTGTATTAATTCCCGATTGTCAAACCTTATTTTCTTTGTTTTTCTTGTTAAGGCAAGATTTCAAAGACCAGCCACTATTTCAGCTCATTAGAGTCGTCATTAATTTCACCAGCCCCACAGTCTGTAAAGAATCTACTTTTTCCCCTCAACATGTTTGTGGAAAACCTTCTTGTTCCCCTGCGGTGTTAACTCTTTCTGGGGTTTATTATTTGGTTGGAGCTGGATGCATTTTCGGGGTATTTTAGGGGTTGGCAACCCTTCCTTACAACTCTCAGCTGAGGATGTGCAATCTAGTTTGGTCCTTTCCTGCCTTTTCAGTTTCCAGGACTTTTGTATTGTCCTTCATTAGGTCACCTCACTCTATCGCCTTGTGTTCCTGGTTCTCAGAAGGTTTACAAGCTGCTTTGCATTTAAGCCTGGTATAAGTCCACTGGCATCCTTGAAGTTGTACCAGGGCTGAGTTTGGCTCATGGAGCTTGTACGCATCTTCAAAACATCCTGGCTCTCTCTGTCCTGGTGATGTGTATTACCTCCTCTTTTGCACTGCATTCACATCATTTCTGATCTGACTTCTGGATCTTTGCTAGCACCCGGGTGCCTCCACATACCATGGACTATCTCCTTATTCGTGAAATTCAAGTAGCTGACTTGACATTTGCAGGTCTGAGCTGCTCCAGTACCTTAACATCAGCTCTTCCCTGTCAGTATAAAGTACCATCCTTGAGAGGAAGTCCTCGGTTTCTGGGCCATGATCTTGTCTTTGTAGATTAGGAACCTCTTGATGATGTATGTTTTGCAACAGTTCTCCGCTGTAAAGGAGGTAACAGCACTGCCGAGCTATGCAGGAATGTGCATGGATAAATCCACTACAGACTGTGAGACAATCAGATAATGTGGCAAAGGAGGCCTTGAGAGAGAGAGATGAAACCCCCAGGGGTTAAAATATAATTTGGGGGCCGCTGGAACCCTCCTAAATTGGCGGCCCCCCATGCCGGTGTGGGCCCCCTTCGTCGTGTTGGTGTGGGCCCCCCTGACCCACCCTAGGTACTCAGAGGTTAAAGCATAATTTGGGGGGCCCTGGAGCCCTCTTAAATTTCCAGGCCCCCCTCACTCAGGGGGTGAAAATAGGGGGCTCTGGAACTGCGTTCTGCCTTACTTTAACCCCTGGAAATCCCCCAGTGCCGATGACTTTTCTTCACCTTTTCCACAAGTCTGAGTGAAGTCCGGTGGAAACCCAAGATGCATTCTTCCCTAGAAGTTTTCATTATTTTTTATTTATCCAGAATTTATCCTTCCCACGCTTCACTGTCACAACGTACGTCACTAGTGTTCAGACATGCATACGGCACATCTGCTCAGCTCACCTTTCTTTGCTGCCTCTCCTACACAGTCAAGAACCATCTTCAACGTATGGACGTTTCGACCATGAGAATCATCCCACCAGGGTTTTGTTCTGCCCACTCCATCTTTCAGGAACATTGTTAATTTTTCTGGCTTATTTCCCATCCGCCTTGCATTTGATTATGGCAGAGATGGGTCTGAGACTCAATGTTTGCAAGTGTTTGAATCCAGAACTTTGGTTCAGCTTGTTAGAGACTCAAGGGCCATTTCTGCAGTTCAAATTCCAATCTAGTTCCAGATTATTTGAACATCTCCACAGTTTAGGTTGCTGGGCTCAGGGCTTTCAGTTTGTGCCCTTTGCTACTTTATAGACACTTGCTCAATATTTGAGTCTCTTGTATTGCAGAACAAGATCTCCTGCCCTGTCTTCCATGAGGGGAATCCATGGCAAATTAGGAGAGTCTATCCCCTCTCCTCAAATGGAAACCCACCTAAGTAGCCTGGGCAGCCTTTCGCTGTCCCTGACGAATTCAAAGAGGGGCCTTTTCAAGGTAATGGCTGGCTAGTGAGACCAACTGGGTACTGACCCAGTGCCAAAGCTTCATGATCGATGCCATCAAAGAAAAATGACTGGACTCAGGGATCCTCCTCCCCTGCAGAGCTGTAGCTGTGCTTTCCCATCTCCGTCACAGTCATTATCCCAGTGCATTCATTCAGAGCTCCTTGAATAACAACATTGTCTGAGGTCTATCAGTCACTGTCCTATGCATCTCACATTCTGTGTGCACTGCTGCCAAGCCCAACCCCACAGGGGGATTAAAGAAAACCCAGACAAAAGTGCTGCATTGCTGCACCACTTCTCTTGCCTCAGTAAATAATTTCATTGCTAGAGCACGTGCTGGGGAGGGCTCTGATGCCAATTTCTCTACAGCATCCCGCCACTCAAGCATTTCCTTAAAAGCAGTTGGCCCCCGGTTGAAGTCGCCAAGAAGTGGAAAAACGCAGGAGTTTGGCCAGCCAGTGCACAGGCCAAAAGTCCAGATCAGAGCAATCATGAGAGGGAATATCCCAGGGCGTAGGGACTGTATTGCCTCTCTCGGCTTGCTCCACAGCCATGGAACGTATCAAACACCTGTCTGAGACGGTGTCTTTTCCCTCCCTAGCTTTGGTTCACCAGCAAAGACCCCAGGAACCCCACCCATGGAGGACATGAGTTTGGGGCAAATTCTCCCAGCAGTTAATCTGTGTGCCTCCCTGATTATTTCCTGTGCAAGTTTCGACTGTCACTATTCATTCATATTGTTCATGGTCATTCATATAATTCCTCAGTCCTCAATGAAGTTTGTAGTTCCTCCCTGTTTTCTCCCCTACATACATTTCACCAATGAAGTGGATGTCTCACTTCCATAGTGTTAATTAATTGGTTAAATGTGACAGATCTGAATACTCGTCCCTGTGAAAACCTACCTGAATCTCCCTCTCCTCCACATGTTGTTGCTTGTGAGGACCCTTTATCTGCACTAGGTTTTGATCCACATGAAAGTGGGATATATTCAAGGCAATCTGATTCAATGTAGCCATTCAGGTTTAAGCGTGGTCTACATATAGGCAAATATAAATATGCCAGCGAGGAGGAGTTATTTTTACCAATATAGTTACTCCTATATAATCTCTGGTACCTGACACTGGTGTATTTTAGTCCTCTTCCTGTATGGGAATTTCCGTTCCAGTATAAAGCTCTCTTTAAAACTGCATCCACACGAGGGATGTACTGGCATGGTTAAGGCAGTACAATTTTTGTGTGTAGACAAGTCTGTAGTGAGACAGTGTCAAATGCAGCCTTTAAACCTGTTGCACTGATAAATCCATCAAATGAAGTAGCAAAGTCTGAGGCAGGATTGATTCTTTATAACCCTGTCATGTGGTGCTTATTGTTTAGGCTCTGTTACACTGTAAACATGTTGCAATTAAAAAAAAAAAATAACGGGGGCTGTTATGGAAGGTGGGAGCTCAATTTATTGAACGGTAATTACCAGGATAACCCTTCTCTTTTTTGCAAATCTATGCAACTTCTGTTTGTCTCCAGTCTCTTAACAACTCTGTATCAGTCAATGGTTTTACACACATTTATTGATGGTTTGGTTTAGGATCCTACAGTGCATTTCACTGGAATTGTCTCATTAAAATACAGCCACATTTTCCAGGAAAACAAACAGCTGCTCTTTATGGATAGCTACCTTAGAGAAGTTTCCTTTCTTCCTTTCTTACTGATTACTCAAACTTTTTAAACAGTTTTCTAGTAGTGACGACTTCCTGAGTCTCCAGACAGCCTGAAACCAAACTTGGAGAGGCATAAAGTGACTCATTCATCTCTGTAGTGAGTGTTATCTCTGAAACCTAGCAATGTCAAATCACATATTGATACAGTTAACATATGGGGGGTGCATGTGTGTATGTAAGACTGTGCTTTTGTTTGTTTGGTTTGTTTGTTTGTTTGTTTTAAAGTCCACAAAACAGATCCATGGATTTAAAAGATTTTGGGGGTTTTTTTCTATATTTTGGTCCAAAATATTTATCAAAACTTTGGGTCAATGACAACTATTGATTACTATCCCTGTAAGTTTTTTCAGTACAAATTTCCAAACTAAAATCCAAAAAGAGCAGGACATGTTATTTTCCTGACAAATGAAAAAAAAATTGATCATGTAAATTTCTGTGAAAAAATCATTTTTTAAAAGCCATTTCTGGAGGCAAAAAAATGTGAAGTCTGAAAAATGTCAACCAGCTCTAATTGTTAACTATTTAGTGGCTGATCATTACTGTGGAACAGCCATTTGGTGATCAGCACAGGGCAAACCCACACCACTTCTTGCATCGCCCTGGTGGTACATACCCAGTAGGCCAAACTTAGCTTCCCCGATAATTCCTGGAGGCAGCCCCAGACCCAAGAGAACACAAACTAGAAATGGGACGTTCCTTGTGGACAGGGAATGGCACGGAGTATCAGCTGCCAGGCCCTGGACAGACACTACGAACCATTTCACAGTCCGTGAATGAGCCCCTTGGACTGGGAATTCACCTGGAGCTGCCACCAGGTTGCAGTCTGCTCACAGCAGAGTGCGCAGAAACCACTGACTGGAGACAGGAGGAATCTACCCCTGGCAGATGATGCCAGAAAAGGCCACTTTGGGAAATGCTGCCCCTTCATGTGGAGAAGCTGAGTGACCCATTCCTGCAGCCACACAGTAGGGAAAGCAGCCAGGTCTTCTCTGGAGGCAGCAGCCATCTCACCTCCTTGCCTCAGCCTTTGGGAACAGGAAACTTTCTACCCCAAGGATTGTGGACAGCTTTCTAAGGAGAAATGCCAACATTTGGGACAATGGAAACCAGACTGCTCAGAGCCCTAGAAAACATGCTGTAGGGAAGAACCCCATATCAGCGCCAGGAGACGGACTGGATAATCCACGAGGACCTTCCCATATCTGGTCTCTGCAGTCATCAAGATCAAATTTAGCTGTGAGATAAGGAAAGTGCATCATCTAGACACCTCGTTGGACTATCCTAGTGGAGCACCTAAGGGAGAGAGGTGGGTTAGAAAACAGGCACCAAATCTAAAAAATATATCTGTTAATGGTGAGTTGTCATCCAATGGGAATGTTTCTAGTGGGGTCCTGCAGGGATCTGTCCTCGACCCGATGCTATTCCACATTTTTACCAATGAACTGGGCATAAATACAAAATCACTGCTTGTAAAAGTTTTGCTTCTAGAGCAAAGATTGATGGAGTGAAAAATAAAATGAGGGTATCCACTAATACACAGTGATCTGGATCGCATATACGTTTGGCACAATTAGAGAAAATATTTAGGACTGGCAGGATTTGTTTTTTTAAATAATTTTGACAGCTGATATCAATTTTTATTTCAAAGCATTTTGAATTATTTTTATCAATTTAAATGTTTACAGTTGCACAAAACTAGGGTTTTTTAACACGTGTTTTATTACATTAAATCTTTACAATTATGGGGGGGTAGGAAAGAGAATGGGGCAGACAATTAATGACAGCAGACACAGAGACTGAGAAAACTGAAGCTCTGTATCCTTTAAATCACAAATAGTCAACATTAGAGGTCAATTAATACAAAGTAAATAGCTTTAAATTAAATTCTAAGTTCTTCAGCAGAATTTATCGTACTTCGCTTATGTGTAAATTTCGATTAAAATGGTGGATTCCGATAAAACAAACAGGGAGTCTTGTGGCAGTTTGAAAAACTAACAGATTTGTCACATGATTTTTATGGGAAAAAATCCCACTTTGTCAGATGCTTGAAGATGGGGAACTTGCAGAACGGTAGGAAAATAAATACAGGGAAGTGTAAGTCATGGGATCAGGGTAGACTGCTGCAGCAAATCAAAGCAGTTGTTTAGATTCAAACACTGGGGAGCAGTATGTTAGAGGGAGGGGAGATAAAGAGAAGACCAAATCACCTTTTGTAATAAGAAAGCCAAGAGGCATCTTTATTTAAGCTCAAGACAGCAGTGTTGGATTTGCATGTGAATCCCAATTCTGCAGTTTCTATCGTTACACTGATGGATTTTGGTGTCAGTTTGTATGTATGTGGTAAAAATCAATGTTACCAATAAAAATCCAATTCTTCCCTGCCAAAATATATTTCAATTGAATTAAATATGACGTTATCCTTCCAGGAGAGGGGACTATTGCCTAAAAAACAATGTAGTGACAGCGGTCTTCCAATGCCATGCTGTAGCTAAGAGGGCTATCGTCGGATGTATACAGAGTAGATTCCTTAGTTTGTCCCCCTAGGTGAGACCACTGCTAGACACTATGTCCAGTTCTGCTCTCCACACTTTAAGAAGGACATTGACAAATTGGAAAGGGTTAAGAAAAGAGCTAGAAGTATGATCTTAGATGTCTAAAAACAGATTCTAAAAGAATTCAATCTATTTAGTGTAACAAAGAGAAGGTTAAGAGGGGACAGGTTATAAATCCCCACACAGTGAGAAGCTTTCAAATAGTCAGGGGTACTTTAATCTTGCAGACAAAGGCAAAACAAGATCCGATGGCTCGAAGTGGAAGTCAGCATAAGGCAATCTGGAAATAAGTCACCCATTTTTAAAAATGAGGGTCAAGTAACCATTGGAGAAGCTCACTGAACAACATGATGATTCTCCATTACATCAGATGTCTTTCTAGAACTTCTCTAGCTGGATCACGGGATGTGGGCTTGATCCGAGAATTGCTAGGTGAGAATCTGTGTAATGCAGGATGTCAGACCAGATATTTATAATGGTCCCTTGTAGCCTTAAAAGGCAGAAATCTCTGCAGGGGGGCTCAGAATACAAAGGGGAGGGTTAATGCTGGGCAAAGAGGTGGATTCTCGCCACTGAAAGATGTGGGATCTAGCGGGCTGATGACCTGCCCCTGTCAACACGCTTTGTCAGTCAACAAAGAATTGCCGGTGTCCTCTCTGCACTATTCTTTGGGAAAGAGCTCCATTGAAGAGGTCTCAAGTGCTGCCTCCAGTAGAAGCAAGACATGACCACGAAGCTGCTGAGATCATCAGCACGCTCTGTTTGGCAGTAGATGGCTGAGAGCCTTTGCAAGTGGAACAGCTCCATCTGCCTACAGTTTAAGAGAGCAATGGTGTCTCCAGGCTGGCTGTTGGTTTTTGTCTTGTTTTTCTTCTCTGGAGTGGATTTAATAAGGAGCTTGACTTCCACAACATTGTTCAGGAGTGAAAATATCAATCAGGGTGTAATATGAAAAACAATACGGACCCCAATGGGTGCCTGGCTCAATGTGACTCAGTGGAGGTGGCAAAGCGGGATCTGGGTGGACAGCTTGTTAGTGAATTTCCAAGCCAATGGAAGCTTGAAACAGCTTAGATCCGAGAGCCTGAGGAACAGTGTCTTTGAAGGAGAGGCAAGGAGAGTTGCATGCTTTAAGCCTTGGAACACAGCTCCCACCTTCTGATATGCCAATTCACTAGTCTGCCAAGCCTCGAATCCAAGGCCAAATCCATTCTGTGCCCACGCTGTGGGCTCACACTGAGGGTGACTCTACCTCCTGGAGCTGGAGGAGTAATTTGCCGCTCCAGGAGACATTTCCATGCTCTCACCAGTTGGCCCAGCACACTAGAAATAGAAGCATAGCCACAGTGACACAAGCAGCAAGAGGAACTTGGCACCCAAGTGCAATCCCATCTGAGACTGTAGCCCTGTCTATGAGGCAGGTAGCCCCATCCTCTGCCCGCTCCACCACAGCTGCACTTCTAGCTTTAGTGGGCTGCTGGATCAGAGCTAACATGGATTTAGAGCAGGGATTTGCAACCTGCGGATCCAGAGCCACATGCAGCCCTTTGACTGACCCTGTGTCTTCAGACCTTGGGCCCTGCCACCAGCAGGGGACCCTGAAGAGATGCCTTCTCCTGATTCTGGGCTCTCCTTGCCCCAACTAGGGGACCCCGTGGTGGTTTTTCTGGCCCAGCTCCCAGCTACCCCCAACAGGAATCTATACCCATTGAAGCTCTGAAACTACTTAGTTATTGAAGAAATTTTTAAGCGTCTCTTCTTATTTTTGGGGTTGCCGACCCCTGTTCTATGACCAGCTCCAGCACACGTGCCGCAAATCACCCTGCCGCTTCACGTACAGCAACCCTACTGGTCTTGCCATGTGACACACATGCAGGGCCATTCGTCCAGGCTTTGACAAGCCTTCAAAGGAAATGCTTCCCATGGTGAAGAGCCCCAGCAGAAAATCCCACCTGTGGCTCCATTTCTGGAACATCCTTGCCTCCAGCCCCTTTCCATTTAAATGCAGAGCTGGTAGCCCAAATGCTGTGGAACTTGTCATGATTCTGGAGGGCCATTCAAAGGTGTGTCCACTAGGGGCAGTGTCAGCTGGAGACAGCCCTAGCCAGAGATAGACACAAAGGCTATGTCTACACTAACAAATTAGTCCGCATAAAGGAGTCTTAATCCAGACTAATTTGGTCCCTGTCTACACGAGGCTTTGCCTAGTTCAAACTAAAAAAATTTTAGCTAAGTTAGAACTAGTTAGTTCAAACAGTAAGTTCAAACTAAGCGCGTAGTTCGAACTAGCACGATTGTAGCCGTTAGTTCAAACTAAGCAGTTAGTTCAGACTAGCCGTGTTTTTTAGTTCAAACTAAGCAGTTAGTTCAAACTAGCCATGTTTTTTAGTTCAAACTAACTTTTAGTTTGAACTAGCTGCCGTTTTTTAGTTCAAACTAAAAAGTGCAAACTAAAATGCTGTGGAAGTAACCTCGGGTTAGTTCGAACTAACCCAGAACTGCTTAGTTCGCACTAAGCAAGTCTGAACTAAGCTTTCTAATGTAGATAGAGTCCTGAGATGGGGTCCCCCAGGACCTGCTCAGTGTACTCCCCACAAGCCAGTAGACAGCGGCTGTAGCCAAGAGCATAGCGGCAGCCACGTTGTCTGCAAGAGGCTTTCTGTACTGTAGTTGAGGCTCACCAAATCTGAAAGCAAAGCCCTGGAAAGGCTGCCAGTAAAGGGGACAATTAGCAGCAGCTCTGCATATAGTAGGAGCACAGAGCTTTGGCACTCAATGTGCAACAATGTCATTTCATTTGCTGAGACGACAGAGGTAAAATTTGCACAGACATCAGAGCCTGAACAGGAGCTGCTGATCCTCTGTTCCAGGCAGCTTGGGTCCAATCAGCGGTAACAGCCGTTCATGTTCCCCTTGTCCGACATTGTGAAAGGCCTCTGGAGCAAGCCCCGCTCCTGCTGGCTGCTTGCGGCGTGCTCTGTCTGCCGAATGTTCATTGCTCGCCTCTGCTCGTTATATCCTACGCCCTACCCCTCCTCTCCACAGTGCTCATCTGGTGTTCACACCATCCTCCTTCATCTTCCACGCGCCCCCCCCCCCCCCGGACAAGATAAAATGCTTCTTCCTCCGCTGTGCCCCATTGTGAGCTTCTAGCCAAGCTTCTACATTTGAGCCAAGATTTCAAGGGCAGAGTTATCGACTGCAATCAGGTGTTGGAAATGAAGGTGCCAGGCAAAAGATCCCTTGCTTCTCTGCATTTTCAGTATTGACCCTTCAGCTGGGGATTATCTATGGGTGATGGTGGGTGACATCAGTAGGTATATTGGGTGGGAGACAGTATAGGGTTAACATGGGAGAGGGTAACTATATAGCCTATTTTGGCATGGGAAGTCCTTTTTTTAAGCCATGTCCCACTGGCCCCACATGGCTGAGACAGGAGGAAAAGTTGGGCTGGCTCCACCTGGCTCAGGCGGCAGGGAGAGACCTGGGTCCAGCCGTAAGTCACAAGGGCTGGATGTGGTCCTGCATGGCTCAGTTAGCGAGGGCTGGAGTCAGTCCTGCACACAGGAGGTTGTGTTCAGTTCACTGCCCTGTTTTCCCAAAACAAAAGCATGGTCACCCTCACAGGAGTGGAAGTGTTTCCATTAAAATGTCCAAATTCTTTGGGCAAGGTGTTCTCTGTGATTTCCTGGGGTAAAGAGAGCAGTGGAGGTATTGACGGAAGGGGCAAATTCATGGCAGACAGCAATCCGTACATCTGCGACAGCTAGTGAGTACCGGTCAAACTATTAATAACATAGGATAACATTCTTAAAAGCCCCAAAGTGACTTAGGCATCTAAGACTCATAGGAAGTCCATGGGAACAGGGTCCCTATGTGCTACGGTCACTGGAAAATGGCACAGAGCACTGTAAGTCACTAGGGTGGATTTGAAAGTCCTCCCACTCCACCCTAGGTCAGCAATCCAGTCAAAGAAGGAAATTGGGTTGTCTTGGCATGATTTGTTCTTGACAAATACATATTGGCTAGTTCTTATTGCATATTCTCTGGGGCTAAAAATTGATTGTTTAATCATTTATTCCAGCATCTTTCAGACTTTCACAGATAAGTCCATAATTCCCTGGGTCCTCTTTATTCCCCTTTAAAATATGGGTACAGTGTTTGACCCTGTCTAGCACTCTGGACCTCACCTATCCATCATATGTTTTCCACGACGATCACTAATGGCTTCAGGATTCCTTCATCTAGTTCCTTAAGATGAATTTTATCAGGCCCTGATAATTGGAACACATCTAGCATCCCTAAATATATGTTAAACCTATTCTTTCCCTCTTTTGATTTGTGTTCCTCCCCCTTATTGTTAATTGTGTTACTTATCTGGACACAATTAGTGAAGACTTTTTTGCGAAGACTGAAGGAAAATAAGCGTTGAACATTTCAGCCTTCTTGGCTATGTCTGCATTGGCAAATTAGTCCAGAATAAGCAAGCTTAGTCCAAACTAATTTAACCCTTGGCTACGCTAGACTTTGCCTAGTTCGAACTAAGAAATTTTTTAAATTGCTGATGTAGATATAGCCCTTGATGTCATCTGTTGTTAGTCTTCCCTCTTTGTTTAGTCGAAGGCCTACACTTTCCCTCATCCTCTTTTGTTCCTACTGTTTTTATAGAAACATTTTTATTGCCTTTTATGTCCCCTGCTAGGTGTAACTAATTTTCTGCTTTAGCTTTCTGCTTCTGCCCATACATGCTTCCGGTTTTGTACTTGTCCTTTGCAATTTGTCCATGTTTGAGACTCATCCTTGAAGCATCTGTAGTCATTTACGGTTGAGTTCCTAATGTTTGCAAGGAGGAATGGCTGCGGTGCACCTGACTTCAAAACTAACTCCATGACTCCCCTTGGGTGCAGAGCTCCATTCACACAGAGCTCAGGAAGTGACCCAGGCCTAAGTAACACATTGTGAATGTCGATCTACTTGAAGCACCACAGGCCATTTCTAAACTGGGTAGGGAGCCCCGCAGTCTGGTAAAAGGAACAATCCTCCGCTACTTTATGAATGCTGAATTTAAAAAAAAACCATACTCTAGTTCAAAAAGAGTTATTTCAGGGAAATTGTCTAGCCTGTGCTATACAGGAGGTCAGACTAGGTGATCCCTATGATCCTGTTGACCTGGGAATCAATGAATATTGCATTAAGGTTATCTGTGCAACCTTAATTGATCCCTCTTGGGCGTATACATTATGAAATACTCTTTAGTTGCATGAGAATAGTTTTTTTCCTCATACGCTGCATGGAATGGATGAGCAGTTAACATACCTTACGTAACATTCGGCTTGCTTGGAGAAAATGATCTTGAATTCCTAGGAATTGGTGTCCTAACAGAGAAAGTACAAGGTGGGTCATTCATTGGTGGTTGCTGCGGCCCACCAAAATAAACTAGAGAATAGGATGACCACTTCTTTACACAGCTATCTAGAACGTTGAGTGGGAAAAAAAGCGTGATCGTGCGGGAAATCAGTCTGAGTGACATATGGTGGTCTCATGCTGCAAGTACTAAAACAACACTAGAATTTCGAAACATCATAGATGACAATTTCCAAACTCCAAAAGTGTTGCAGTCAGCACAAGGGGATTCTATAACAGATCCTGTCTTAACTAATAAAGAAGACGTGATCACAGAACACCTTAGTAAATGCCCCGAAAGCCACAATACAATTGAGGAAGATGGTTGTGCAGGTTTAAAAAAACAACCTGGTTTGTTGGGGGAAGAGAGTGATGGCTTCTTTAAATAAAAAAAAATAAAAAATAATGCAAGCTTTTAAGAGTAAATAGGGCAGCCCAGATAATAAGTTAAGTTGGGAGTCTGTCACTACATGCCTCACCACACAAGGGATGACATAACTGAAATTACAATTCTGTGGATTTTTACATATCAAATGGTACATCTCTTACCATGCATTATTTGAAGAGCCTGGTCTGCAAAGTCCACCAGGTAGCTGGAATTCTAGGATTTAGGTGTGGCATTGCTTAGCATTGCCTGACTTGAGTCTTTCTGTGGATCTAGCACTGAATGACTTGCTCCAGATCACTCTGGACACATTTAGGAGGGACGAGAAGTGAATTCTGCTCTCCTGGGTCCCCGTCCTAACTCCAGGGCCATTCGTTTCCCACACTATATCCCTGCCACCCTCATCCCATGCCACAGCACAGTCATGCCTGATTCACTGTCCATCCTGAGCACTGAATAAAGCAGGGTCATACAATAAAAATACAATGTGGTGATGCCGTTTAGATTGTGAGCTCTGTAGAGCAAGACTACGTCTTCATTACATGTTTGTACGGCACCTAGCACAACGGGACTGGGAACCAAGGTGCTGCCGTAGCACAGATAAAGGATAATGTTGCCCCCTGCTGTGTAGTGGCATATTTCTTTGCCTTTCAGGAGAAACCAGAGTCTGGGTATGATCTAAGAATAACTGATTTTATCTTCAGTCCTGGAACAACGGTGGTCAAGCAGCACACCAAGCAATCACTTCAGCCGGGGGTCTGAGTGCAATGCTGACACCTGACTCTTAGGGGGTAACTGTGTCTCCAGAAGTGACCATAAACTATCCTGCTCACTGCATGTCTTCTCCAGCAGCTGCCCTGGGTGTGCCAAAGCTAACAGCAACACAACTTATCTCCCAAGAACGAGTGTTTGTCTGACTCTAGAAACTTGGAAGACCATGTGTAACAGTGCCACCTGCTGACGCTCACCATATCAATAACCAAGTCACTAGCGAAGAGCTCATGCTGTTGCATACATGTAATTCAGAAAGCCATGTGTGTGAAAAAAGAGTCACAAATCCCTGGTGATATTCTGAACCAAAAAAAGCTTTCAGCCCTTTTCTGTAGCTGCTTCCGTTGCGTCACACTGACTCAGCAGACCTGTTATGTTTCAGACAGCCACACAGAGGTGTCTATCCTGGACTCTTATTCTACAGATTAAACAGCAGATTGTAGCACAGGCACTCACGGGGGCAGAGCTGAGACTTACATTTATCATTTACTAATTTTTGTGCGTGCAACCACAACTGTACAACACCTATTTATGGAATGATATGCAGTTCGCTATATGAACTCGAAACACAAAAAGACACTGTCATGACTACGACCATATCTGGGGTAATGAATTGTGGGTTTAAAATGGCACCCACTGAACGCAATCGAATACTATGGAAGCTGGCTATAGACACATTTTAGGAGCAGGCTAAACAAAGGAATTCACAATGCCATGTGTTATCACCAGGCCCTTTGTCTGGATCAGTGCTCTAAGAGAGACAGATCAAAAGTGAGTTTGTATCATTTTTAGCTGCTGGAACACCAAATCCTCCCTTTATCTGCAGAAGTGGCACAGAGACGAGAATAATTGTTCAGACTGGGAGTGTCAGTGAAGTACGACCAGGCTGTGAGGAACAGAAACATTATCTGGCATGATTAAACTCCAGAGTTAAGGTGGGGAGTCGAGTGAATGACAAGAGTTTAATCCAATTTGATTCATGTAGGCAGGAGCACTCTTCGGGGAACAGCAGAGTGAAGTGTAAGGAAAGGCTCTGTGAACATAATTCAAACCAAAGAGCTTGCACCATAAAATCCCAGCGGTGGAAGAGTCACACAGGCTGATGCTGAATTTATAGCCACTAATTGCAAGCTTTCCCTGGAAAACCTTAATTGGTCTGGGGGACAGATACACAGGGAGCCAGGGGGCGAATGGGGATGAAATCAAGAAACCACCAGAAATTTCAGCCATTAGTGACTAGCCAATCTTAATCAAATTCTTATCTTCTGCTGCAGGATCACCCTAAATTCTGACCAAGATGCCTGGCTGTGCATGAGAGTGGAATGAGGAGGCCCCAGCTTTGGATACATTTAACGGTAGAAGGTTTTCTCGATGAACTAGGAAAATGGGTCGCAGTCAGAGCAGTGTCCCTGGTATGACTCTGTTTGGTATTGCATGCAATGGCTGTGCAGATTGAATTACAGCGATAAGGTCTCAGGGGCTGTGCAATTCCCAGTTGAGGACCAGGAAGGGGAGGTCTTTGGCAGTTGGGTAGGGGCAGGTGGGACTTTTGGGAGCTTGAAAATTGGTTTGGGAAGAGCCGGTTAGCTGGATTCTTCTGCTGAGCTGACGAGCAGGAAATAGTTGGCCCTACTGCTTCGGATACACTTCTGGCTCAGATCTTCCATTTGCAGACTGGACTGGTGTGCACAAATGGTCCTGGAGCAGCGGCAGTTGCCTGGGATGGCTAAGTGTTGCTGAGGGACAGCTGACGGGGCAGCAAGGTGGCTCACGACGCTGTCCTTTTCCAGCAGCAGATATCTTTATGGCCTTCATCAGGCCTGGGCCTGGTCCAAGCACACACGGGGAGTCATTCAATAGGGCACCCGCAAACCCAGTAGGAACTCGACAGGGGACTTTCTCTGGCTCGGGTGAGGGACCAACAGCATCATGCAGGATAGCAAAGAAAGAGAAGACCAAAGAGACGTGGACGAGCAACTGGTTCAATATTAACTCAGACAAAAGAGAAATGATACAGCTGTGTCCTTTGAGGAGGCAGGCAAAAAATACAGATCTCTCTCGCCTCTGAAAGTATCTGCTCTCCATTCATCAAGGGCGAAAGGGGCGATGGAGTCTTACTGGCGTCATAGCTGGACTTGGATACCCAGGTAGTAAATGTCATGAGAAAATATCTGGTATGGCTAAGGGACCCGTGAAAGACTTGGACTGAAAACTGGCTGAACAGAATTCAACCATATAAACGGATGATAGATTTCCAAAAGGGGCTGCACCTCTGTTCACGTTTTTTAGGGGTCTGCAGATGAGAAAAGTTGAGAACCACTGATCTAGACTATCCCTGATGAGTATTTGACTAATCTGTTCTTAAACACTTCCAGTGATGGAGATTCTGCAACTGCCCTAGGTAATCTATTCTCTGTTTAACTACCCTGACAGGAAGATTTTCCTAATATCTAAGCTAAAACTCCCTTGCTGTATTTTAAGCCCATTACTTCTTGACCTGTCCTCAGTGGTTAAGGAGAACAATTTATCACTTTCCTCTTTACAATAATCTTTACTTAATTGAAGACTTATCATGCCCCCCCCTCGGTCTGCTCTTCTGCAGACCAAACCAACCCAGTTTTTTCAATCTGTCCTTGTGTAGATTATGTTTTCCAAAGCTTTAATCATTTTTGTCACTCTCCTCTAGACTTTCTCCAATTTGTCCATGTCCTTCCTGAAGTGAAGTGCCCTGAAGTGGAGGCAGTACTCCAGCTGAGGCTTTCTCAGTGCTGAGTAGAGTGGAAGAATTACTTCTCGTGTCCTGCTTACAATGCCGTTGCAAAGCTATCCCTGAATAATCCCTCTTTGTTTTGCAAAAGTACAGCAGCGCTGACTCATCTTTAGTTTCTGGCAAGTTGCTGGGCATTGCATCTTTAAAGGGAAAAAAGGAACCTTAATCTCTCCGGATGACCAAGAACCGGGCTGGATATTTCAGAGCACACGACTGAAGGAATATTCAGGGGTGATGAGGGTTATCTTACCTGGGGTAACCAACGCTAGAAGACAGAGTTTAGCTCCGATGAGACAAAATAGGCTGTTGCAATCAAAGGGCTGAACCTGGTCTGCTTGACAAAGAGACCTTAGTCCGGCTTGTGTGGTGGCTGGGAGCATCTAGCCAAGAGAGGTACAACACTGGAGCCTTTTAAGGCACTTAGCATTATAAGTCAATCCATAACAAAGCTCACACTTGTTAGGATTGCAGCCTGAATGTGACACCTCGGTCATCCTGTTCACCCCTTTTATAACCTGAGCTTCATTCCAGTCTTCTGGAACTCCCCCAGTGCCCAAAGACTTATTGAAAAGCAACAGGGACAGGCCAGTGAGCTGCTCAGGCAGCTCTTTTAAAACTCTTGAATGCAAGCAACCTGGACCTGCAGATTTAAATGTAGAACTTTTGTAGTTTCTGTTTAACTTCCACCACAGATGCTAGTGAAATGGCAAAAAGTGGGGAGATCTTTGAAGACCTACCATCACCATATGATGAGACTAAATGAATGACCTTTGTCATCAGTTTTTAATCCCCTGATCTTTATCCAAAAGGGACTGGTAAGAAGCAATCCAGAGAGGCAGCAGCAAAGCACTTTCTGATGTAGTACAGCCGTTTGCACTGGGCTCTAGATCAGATACCAGTGGAAAGGGTGGGTCTGGGTTCCTCTATCAAGTACTATGCATTGCTGAAGGCAGAAGTCTACCTTTTGATATGTGGAGTCTAGATGAGCAAAGACCCTGATGGTTTAAGATCCCAAGACCCCAAGCTGGTGGGACCCTGTAGCCCAACTGATTTTATCCAGAGGCCTTGCTTTATCTAGACCCCAGCGTTGAACTTGCTATATACCCCACAAGGCTTGGGCATCAATGTGGGACCTGATCAGAGAATATGTCACAGATAGGGCAGACTTCTGCAAGACCCACACGACGGTTACTAGCGGACCCCTGCTCCAGGAAAGAATATTCCATACCCTGCCTGACCACAGGCCAGCAGGTTTGATGAGTGACGTCCTTCACAATGCCACATCGGCACCTCACTTCCCTCCTGTAGTTCGAATGGGCTGTTCTCTGTGAGAATGACCCAAGTCACTTTTAACACACCATCCTGCGCTGTGCACCCCCTGCTCTGAGAATCACAACCCTAGGGCACCCCACAGAGGGCAGGGCTCATTTTGGAGCAGCCTCTCGTATTCCTCTACTTGCCCCCCCAACACATTCTTCCCTATTGTCCCCTCCTCTTTGGGAACTGTGGACAAGTGTCTGAGGCCCAACAGATTGTTACTGATTCAACTGAAAAAAAAGGGTCCTGTGGCACTTAAAGACTAACAAATTGATTTATCACATGAGCTTTTGTGGGAGAAAATCCCACGTAGTCAGATCTCCCATGAAAGCTCATGCAATAAATATTTTTTTAGTCTTTAAGTTCCACAGTGCTCCTTGGGGTATTTTTTACCGTACTAGACTAACACATCTGCCCCTTTGCAACTTAGTGATTCAGTGACCCTCTCTGTTGATTGTCCCTTCCAAGATCTGTGTTGCAAACACTTTTTCCACTCTGACCCGCTCCTTGCTTGGTGTTTCCACTTGCCAAATATCTGCAGATGGACAGACAGACACAGCTTCACTCCCTTTATCCTTCCCTTATAAAATCAACCCTCCCACCCAGTTTGGTTATGTCTACACTGAACATCAAGCCTAACTCTGTGGTACATAGGTTGGTGGACTCAATATTTCCAAGCCCGTGTTTGAGCATCCACGCTGCTTTGTTAACCTGGGCTAATGTGTCCATACTGCACTATGGAGATCTTCCAGCTCGGGCCGGTGACTTGAGCAGCATCCACACTGAGAAAGGAGGGGACTTGGACCACAGCAGGACTCAGACTCTAACCCACTCCCCCAGCAGGCTCCTCAGACCCAGGTTCTGACTCCTCTGTGTCGGGGATGTTGTCTGCACTGTGTCAAGCTCTCCCTTCGCTTCACTGCTTCCCAGCTGTCTCCATCTCCTCAAATACTTTCCCCAGAAGTAACTTTCCAGGGCCAACCTCAGCTAGTTATTTCCTGGCCCCATTCCTAGCTCTTGGAAACCCCTTTTCTATGACTTCTCCGCCCGGCAGGTTCTCCAAGGTGAGGCCCATGAGCACGTTCCATCCACAGGCTGCACTGTTTGCTCCCTGCCCCACGTATGTAACAAATATTAGTTTGACCCTGACGTGATTCCTCGCAGGCACCTGCCAACACCATGAACAGCTTCACCAGAGCCATCCTCTAACAGCCACTTGCTTCCTGTAAGGCAGTGGGACAGGGACATTTTTCTAGTGAGCTTTTTGGAGACTCCACATATTGATTTGTTTTCCCTCTGTGTTTTTATCATGGTTCTTTTTACACAGGTGCTCTGTCTTATGAATATTGATTATTTTGTCCTGCTGGTTAGGGATTCTTTATTTTACACTAACTTTTTCTGTTCTTGAATTCCTGTGCATGGCCATGATTTATAAAAGCCGTAAAACAGAGAGCGCGTGTTGCCGGGAAGTTTTGTCGGGCTGAAGATTCTTGGGAATAATAAATCACATCTAACCTCGAGTCGGAGTGGGATCCCTGCTGCCATCTCGCTCTCACATACTCTGCAAGGCAGTTTAGTATAACCTCCATGCACAGGGCTTGTGTGGATTCATCCGACCTGGCAGATATCAAAGGCCGGCCTTCTGAAGGAGGTTTCCTTCCCTACTAAATCCTAGTGGGACCAGCGTCATCAGCCCAGCTTCCCTGCCTGTGTTGTCTTTTGTCCCAGGCAGGAGAGTGCCATGGCTGGATCACGGAGAGGTGAAGAGCCCCTCCTTGTCACGAGGAGATTTGTCTAATCCGTACTAGATAGACCTTGTTGTTGCTCTGAGCTGCGACATGCTGAGACGCTATCAGTCCAAATGATCCTTGCCTAATAGATCCAGGACACCCTCCCCTCACAGAACTCACTCCCAGCCATTGCAGGCGTTTTGACAGCTGTGTTGAGAGGAAGGATCTTTCCCAAGACGGCCTTGTGCCAAGATGACCTTCTCCTTGCATAGACTCGCTCACTGTAGGGGCTGCACCCATTATTCAAAGTCTGTGTGAGATTCCCACCACAACATCACTGCCCGTGAGCCTTTCTGCAACCCCACCGGGTAATCCAGCTGTGCCAGACCCTGCTGCATAGCAGCCTGCCACATGAGGACCCTTAATTTTAGAGGCAACAGCTGCACAAAGGTGAGAACCTGCCATGGAGCCAGGCAGCACTTGCGAGGCAGGAGGCCCAACAGACGTGTCACAGACCATCACACCCCCGTCAGCTAGAACCTACAAGTATTAAATCTGAGCCACGCTACACCCCAGCGCTGGCTGCCTCTCCATTTGCAGCACCAGCTCTCCGCCAAGCTGACAGATGAAGGATTCCCCGGCACACGCTGGGTCAGTAGTATAATAAAACCTTTTGCTCCATTTTAGCTTCATCTGTCAGTCCAAGCGCTGCCTAACGAGACGTGCTTCATGCACTAGGACCTGATAAACAATAGCGCCTATGTTGTCACGGTGGGAATGTTCAGTGTTTGGGTAATTATTGAATCCACTTGGGCAAGGTGACAAAGGTGAGGCTCCACAATTGGTGTGAGGTTAGGGTGCACGGCATTGTTTTAAGAAGACGCACCCACTTTCTAAAGGCACTGTGCTGTGTAACAGGGAAGGTTGCTCTGTTCAGATCATACCTCGGCTGGCAGTTCTTAGACCGACATAAAGCTGGGATGTGTTAGGAATGATTAGAAATGTTCCATCAAAACTTTTTGGTGTGGAAAATTAGATTTTTGACAACACAAGTTGCACAGATGGGCTGCTTTCCTTGAGAATTTCCAGTTTGCTATCATGAAACAGAAAACCTGAGAAACCATATGAATATTCATTTAGGTCACATGCAATTTGCTAGAAGTCCTATGGCACTTAAAGACTAACCTATTTATTTATTGCAGGAGCTTTCGTGGGAGAAAATCCCACGTCATCACCCGCTTTGAAGATGGGGGAACTTGCCTTCAAACAAGGAGTCCTGTGGCACTTAAAGACTAATAAATTTATTTATTGCATGAGCTTTCATGGGAGAAAATCCCCTTTCATCAGACATTTACTGAACTAGACTAACACGGCTGCCTCTTTGGAACTTACCTACAAAGCATCTGATGAAGGGGGATTTTCTCCCATGAAAGCTCAAGCAATAAATAAATTGCTTAGTCTTTAAGTGCCACCAAACTCCTTGTTGGTTTTGCTGAACTAGACTAACAAGGCTGCCCCTTTGAAACTATGGAGTTTTCTGCCATCCTGACTGGATAGCCAGGGCTATTAAACCAGGAAAAAAAAGAACTAACAAACACTGAATTGTGACAAGTGACATATAGATCCCCTGGGCCACATGTGATTTTGGGATTGGACTGCTTCGAACTCCTTCACTGAGCGTTCAAATAATTAATACACAAAACCACAGCACTGTGTGTCCTTTAGGATTACTCTACACGTGACATGCCTAACAGAAACTCAACAAAGCAAGGAAATGGAAGAAGTAGCACGTAACATGATGCCTGCTGCTCCCCTACCCAGACCCACACCCTGTCAGGAGTATGGCGTGCACATGCTGAAAAGTTCACTGCGGTATTAGCTCTGTCTAAGTAGACATGCCAGTTGTAAAGTGAAGTCTTGAGCCCGGGTTTTCTGCATCCGTACCCAGGCTCTGTCCAGCTACACCTGCTTAGCTCAAACAGTTGAGGCTTGCATCTCAAACGACCATTCGCTGTCACAGCTGGTGCTAGACCATTGGCGGAAGACAAATATTCCAGTCCCTCCCAAATATACCTGGTGCTGGCTCTGTTCAACACACACCTCTTTTCACAACACAACCCAAAGGTTGAGAAAGGGGTAGTTTGGTTTTGGTTGGGGTGTTTATAATGGCGGTAAAAAATGAGGTGGAGTTTCCAATATGGAAATAAATTTCCAAGCTTTGCAAATTTCTGCAAACCGGGACTGTCGTCCTGCCGTCTGTTCTACGTGGAGCTAGCTGGTCTGCTCCCATGTGAAAGCCAGTTACCAGTCAGCATCAGCGTGTCCCTGGTTGGCCCTAAGACTGGTGATCTATACACAAGCTGTGCAAGGGACACGATCCTCCCTCCTTCCTCCCACACCATCCCCTGGATGTAACATGCAGTTTAGTCATGAACATCCTGTGCCCTAGGTCTCCACAAATCTCAGAACACTCCCCCTCTCTCTTTGAACTCCTCATTAGCCTCTCAGCTTCTCCTGTGTTTCCTGTTTGTAATTCCTGGCAAGGTGACAAATGAAAAGATCCCTGGAGGCATCTGAATGAATATTCACAGATCTGTCTTGAGGGTGAATGGAAGCTCCAGGCACATCCAAAGGTGACCAAGACATCCCTCATGAAATTTGCATTCATGACTTTTCCCCCTGCAAGATTAAATATTTAAGAATAGAACCTGTCAGGCCTGGTCACAGAGTTATTCTGGGTGGTGAGCAGCGATGCGGATGGCAGCCGCTATCCTCATTGTGGCTTTGCTTCAAATTACAGTCAGCTTTCCTGAGCGCACCTGGGGGACAATGCCAGGAAAATAGCAAGAGGAGAGGTTGGGATTCGGCAAAGAATGATGGGAAAAGACAATGACAATTGCAATTCAAAGAGCTTACATGACCCAGGCAGCTGCCTGAGAAATACAAGATTAAAATGGAGATCACGACAGAGCAAGGGTCTCGCACTCAAATCTCCATGAGGGCCTCATGAGAACTAGGACGTGAGGACAAGGGCTACACCACGCATGAGGACTAGTACATTAGCCCAAGGGTTGCTCCTCTGAAACCTTTTCATACAATGATATTGCAAATAGTCATAGTGTCATTGCGGGCCACAGTAAATAAATTTAGGGGCTGTGAGTTTGAGAGTCCTGCAAGAAAGCCTAATAAAATCATTGTGCATCATGAGACTGATCAGTCTCAGAGATTTTAATAAAGGAAATCTTGGGATAATTGTCAAGGCCAATAATCCCAGGGAATGAACATAACTGCCATAGAAGAGCAGAGCTGGGATGGGGGTAGATCCACCAGAATTGGAAAATAATCTGGAATGAGCATGCCTGGGCATTTGACAGTGAGACAAGTAAACAGGTGCCTTGAATGCCTTATCCAATTGCTGTTGGATAAAACTGACCACACAGTTCAGGGCTGACCACGGGAAACAACCCACCAGTGGCACACAGATCCAGCCACTTCCCTTTCAATATTCATTCAGCACATTAAGCATGTCACGTGAAAGATGATGACATCTATGCCCATCTTCGATGGCATTGCAGCTGTTGTCACTGATGCTGTAGCTACCAAGGAAGGCCATGATGCCTGTCCCTGTCTCATGATGCAGAGATCCGGAGAAAATAAAGTCAAGTTAAATATGTTATGAGAACAATGGAAGTAAAATATTATGGTCTTTTTTTTTTTTTAAACTAATGGTATCAAGTCCAACACTGATCAGCCTTGAGCAACGTAGAATGGAAAAGCTGATAAGGGATACGGTTGAAAATTAACTAAAGGATAAGAATATAATTAATGCCACCCAACATGGCTTTATGGAAAATATCTCTTGTCAAACAAAGCTGATTGCACTCTTTTATGAGCTTACCAGTTGGGTGGATAAAGGTAACTGTGTTGATGGAACAGATTTAGACTTTTGGAAGGCATTTCATGCAGGACTGCATGACGTTCTGATTGAAATATTGCCATGAGTCCATCTCAACAGAGCACACGTTAAGTAGATTAAGAGCTGGCTCAATGACAGATCTCAAAAAGTCACTCTTAATGAAGAATCAGCACGAAAGAGGAGTGTTTCTAATAGGGTTCTGTAAGGATGGGTGGTAGCCTTGATGGTGTTTGTTGTTTTCATTGGTGGCCTCCAAGTAAATATAAAATCACAGCTGATAAAACGTGTGGCTGGCACAGTGGTAAAGGATGAGGACAGGGAGTCAAACAGAACCAACTGGATCATTTGGTAGGTTGAACCCATTCAAACAAATGCCTTTTCATACAGCTAAATGCAAAGTTATGCAGGTAGGAACCAGGAGTGCAGGCCACACTTGCAGACAGGGGGACTGTATAAAATCAGAGAATCACAGAAGATGAGGGTTGGAAGGGACCTCAGGAGGTCACCTAGTCCCACCCCCTGCTCAAAGCAGGACCAACCTCAGCTAAATCATCCCAGTTTTGTCAAGCCAGATCTTAGAAACCACTAAGGATGGAGATTCCACCACCTCCCCAGGTAACCCATGCCACGGCTTTACCACCCTCCTAGTGACAACGTTTTTCCTAATTTCCAAATTACATCTCCCCCACTGCCAGGGCCAGCTCTTCCATAGAGGTGACCTCGGTGGTCACGGTGCCAAAAGTTAGAGGAAACCAAAGGCTGGACTGGCGCTGGACACTCACCCACAGCACTGCTCCCCAGCTGGGGACGGACCCCCATGGCCGGAAACTGGCAGCTGTGGCGCCACCTGCGGCCAGGGCTGGATCCCGATGGCTGCAGCACTGCTTCCCGCCCACCGTCACTCATGGACAGATCCCAATGGCACCGCCACACCACCGGCCACCGGAGGGGAAAGCGCCAAAATCCCCGCTGGCCTAGGGCAGCAAAAGCCTTGGGCTGGCACTGCCCACTGCAACTTGCAGCCATTGTCCCTAGTTCTGTCATCTGCTGTCACTCAGAACAGCCTAGTTCCAGCCTCCCTGGAACTCCCTTTTTAGGTAATTAAAGCTGCTACCAAATCCCCTCTGATTCGTTTATTCTGCAGATTAAACGAGCCTAGTTCCCTCAGCCTCTCATCATAAGTCGTGCTCCAGCCCTCTAATGAGTTTTAGCAAAACAAACAAGGAACCCTGTAGCACTTTTAAAGACTAGCAAATTTATTTATCACATGAGCTCTTGTGGGTGAAATTCCACTTAATCAGATGCTAAAAATTTAGTTTGAATTTGCCGCCATCAGTGAAGACCAGCCCTTAATGTCTGTCGTGTTCATTTTATCATTCTATCGAGTTTCTTTAAATCAAAATGTCACATGGTACCAAGTCAGATGCCTTACGGAAGTCTAAGTAAGCAGATATGCCATTAATGCATCAGAGCTGACTTGGGCTTCCAAAGCTATTGTGCAGGGAACATTAATTCAAATCACTTGCAGACTGTACTCAGGGAAGCAAGAAAGATTACCAGCCCCTGCAACGTATTCAAGATTTTATACATTCAAGGGTCTCATTAGGCCTTTTAACCACAATCTGAATTATTGGTTCCCAGATATGTAGGTCATGTAGAGTGGAAGAGGTCTCAGGGGAACCACAGCAAGATGTATTACCTTGCATTTGGCTTGTTAAAATACATTTTGTTGGATTGTGTCCATTTATCCAAGAGATTCACATTACACTGCAGTAATATCCTCGCCTCTGCATTGTGGTGTCTGTCCAGAGCCTTAGAAAAATCCATTCCTACTTTAGTGATAGCTATGTCTGTCAACCAAACCTGTCATCCTGTCGAAAAGGATGACAGAGCTATTTGATAAGACCTATCTTGCTCACTGTCATTAATTATATTTTAATTCTCTGTAAATGGAGTCCCAAACAAACCATTCTATTGTTTTGCCAAGGATAGACATCAAGCTAACAAGCTCAGAAATCTCTTGGTCATCCCTTTTATAGTTTTAAAATGTTGGAACTACTTTGACAGCCTCCAATCCTTTGGAATTTCCCCAATTTACGATGATTTGTTAAAACTTAACATTAATGATTCAAAGAGCTCCTCAGTTTGTTCTTTTAAAATTCTTGGGTGTCAGTTCCCCAGGTCTATTGATTTCACAATATGTAATTTTAGCAGATGTTCCCTCATCCTTATTTGTTACAAAGGGTAAACGTTCTATTCCATAAACAAACAAGGAGTCCTATGGCACTTTTAAAGACTAACAGATTTATTTATCACATGAACTTTCATGGGACAAAATCCCACTTCATCCGACACTAAGTTCATGCAATAAATAAATCTGTTAGTCTTTAAAAGTGCCACAGGACGCCTTGTTTGTTTCACTGAACTAGACTGATCTGGCTATCGCTTTGGATCTTGGCAACATGCAAGGTTCTGTTCAATGCACATCATGGTATGGAATGAATACGTCCTCCAGCTTTGATCTAAATGCAGAACAGAAATATCTATGAAACATTTCAGCTTTTTCTGCATCACTACTTATAGTTTCATAATTTGCATCTGGCAATGTCTGTATACCATACTTCAGACTTTTATTTTTTGTTGTTGTTCCTAAAGTATTTAAGAACAAAAATGGATTCTTGCTATCTTTAACCCTAGAAGCCATTTATATCTCATTAATTCCTTTGGCTTCCCTAATCCATCACCTACACATTTTTAACTAGTATTCATTACCATTAACTCCCCTTTTCCCCACATTTTATATAAAGACATTTTTAAATGTCTGCTTCTGTATGTCCTTGTCACAAGGATTTAAAAAAATAAAAATCAACACATCTTTTCTTTGTGTCTTTGTGGAATTGTGGCTTTTGCAGCGTCCAGCAGGATATCCTTTAACAAATTCTAGTTTTCATTAACGCTTCCCCTTTTAAAGTTACACTTGCAGACAATTGTGCCAATAATTGAGTTATGCTCTGAGAAATTAACCGCTTCAAATTTCCAGGTACACACACACCTGGTTGAAGCCACATTTTGCACAGAATAAATGTACCGGTAATCAGATCTTGAACGTTGGCACCCAGGCAACTGCTGACTTTTTGATCACAATTGACTCTTTGTCTCTCAAAATTAGATCCAGTGTTGTGTTATCCCATGTTGGGTACAGACTTTCTGTGTTAATAAATCATTTTTGATTATTTTTAGTAATTGCAAGGAGATTGCTAGCTGCATGAAGTATCCAGAAAATGTCCCAGGTTGAAGTCACATATGAGAACATAGTTTTTCTTCCTGCACTGTGGAAAAGAGGCTAGTGTAATTCTGGGATATTTCAAAGGGGGAATATCAAATAGAAGTAGGCAAGTGACCTTGCTTCTATATGCACAATTGAGTAGAACACTACTAGAATACTGTATGCAATTCTGGGGTCCAAACTTCATGAAAGATGTGGAAATATTAGAAAGAATTTGATGATACTCCTCAAAACTGATCCAGAGGCTGAAAAAAAATCTAAAGAAGCTACTGTAAGTCTGTTCAGTTTATTGAAGAGATGGTTATGAGACAGCTTGATCACTGAGTTTAAGTATGGACATAGAGACAAGACACCTGACAGCGAGGGACTTTTCAGCCTTGCTGACAAATGCGGACCAAGATCCAATGGCTGGAATTGGAAGTTAGACATATTCAGCACTGTCTTCAGCACCTTGAATTGAAGGAAAATGCCATCCAACTCAGCACTACTCCTTCTGCTGGGGTGGTCTTCATCAGATTCCTAATCAGATGGGCAGATCTTCACAAACCCAGTCAGTCAATTCAGATGGTTGATCTGATGGCAATGAATTTGCCACCATCAGTGAAAATTTTCTCTTAGTGTTTATTTAGCATATTTCCATCAAAAGGTTCCAGTCTGGCTGGCTAACATCAGGCACCGAAGGCAAAAGTAATTTTTCAAAGGCCTCTAAATAACTTTAGGAGCCTTAAGTCCTACTTTAAAATGGGACCTACATGCCCATGTCTTTTGGAAAATGGGAGATGTGCTTCTAAGCCACTTAGAAGCATTGCCAAATTTTACCCCTAGATCACAATGATTTAGAAGCTTAACTATCAGTTGGGGAACCTGACATTAGCTACCTGAGCTTGACCATTTTGCCCTTAGTTTAGCTTTTTATATATTGAATTTTCAAATGTGGAACCCATGAACCCAAATGAGCAAGCTTCTCCTGACAGAGTCCATGACAAAGCCAGCAAACCTCCACCAAAGGACCCAAAAAGCTCTTCTCCTCCCTGTTCCTCTGGAGCTGAGACTCTGCCACCAGCTTTGCTCCTCAGCAGAGATGGGCCTGGGCCATGATCTTCGTATTCACATCTAGGGAGTACAACCTGCCCCCATCGCTGTGTGTCTGCAAGGACCAATAATGGTATTTATAAAGGAACTTGACCAGGGCTGCTTGAGTTTCCACAGCTCTCACCTCTCTTGTTTTTTCTGAGATCGGGGCTGGAGTCCTGTCTCTTCTCAAATCGCCTCTTCTCTTGCAGCAGTTTTACAAGCCACTAAGTTCTCCAGGTCCTGTTGTCACAGTCATTGCTTTGATCAAACCCCAGCATGTGCATAAAAAAACCTTGCAATTGCCATCCCATGCAGAACAGACTTTCTCCTTCTATCCCACTGCCTCTTCAGTCACAGCTCCCTGCCAGGTCAAGACACGCTGCATTCCCTGGGTCAGCCTGGGATTTCAAAAGCACCAATTTCCTGGTTTTTTCAGCCTTTTCCTCATTAACGGCTAGGCGGAGGGGGGCCTCCAGCCATGAATTCCACAAACAGACTGACTAGCCTGCCCTGTCATTAAAAGAGCTGCCTAAATCAGTGATAGAAAGGCCTCTAAATTAGACGTTCCTGCTCCTTTGCACATACTCATCTCCATTCAGCACCTGCCTGCCCTTGCTTTGGGCTCAGTCTTTGGCAGCCAACGTCGCATATTGTTGCTTAATTAGCACCTCCCTTACCGCAGCCTGGAACGCTTCCTCTGGCCTGTACTCCGCTGGCATTACAGTGAAAGCAGCTTAACAAATGTATCTGCATGTCTCACTTCATCATCATAAAACCATGATCGCTATTCAGCTAAGAACCCACTCTGAATATTCATGAACTGCAACCGGTACGCAAGCGAATGCATTATCCATCCCCACACGGCACGGCAGGCCTCGGTTCCAGGATGCAGTGAAAACTGAGCCAGCATTTCAGCCATCTCTCAAGGCATGCAGCAAAGAGGCAAAGTGGCCGAGGCCACTGAATTCAGTCTACAGAGAGCCACTTTCACAGCCCAGAGAAGGTGATCAGTGAAAGGACACTCTTACAGCTCTTGTCTAAGGCTGTGCAGCCCTTGGGTATGAACCACAGTGCTGCGCTTCCTACGCTGAGAAGCACATTGTAGGGATGCAAGAAGTAAATGGATAAAATATAATACACACCACAGACATCCCTCCGTTGAGTGAGAAAATGCAACTTCTACATAAGTGCTTTCCAGCAAAACCCATGTGCTAAAATGGGTCCGCCAAGCAGGCTGCAGGAATCTCCAGCAACTGGCAAAGCGTCTCAGGCAACTTCTGGCAAACTAATCAGCAGTCAGGCTCCTCTTTGTGCATTACTTCTGCCGAAGTGGACAGAGTGATGATGGAAACCTATCATCAGACCCAGGCTGAACTTTCATTTCCCTTCACAGATTCTGGGGAAAGGGAGGAGACCTGATGTCCTGCATTACGCATCTTACTCCTTGCTTTGCTCTTTTGCCTTCTGTCTTTCCCTCCTCTTTCAGGCCTGCACTCATTCTGCTTTATTGTTACTTTTGTTATTTCCAAGCTGAAAATGTTTGTGCCATCATAATTGAAAACTGGTTACTTCTTTGTAACTGCCAGTGGAAAGAAGAACGGAGATTCTCCTGTGCTATCAGTGTGACTGTGCATTCCCGTGAAAAAGATAGTGTACAAGACCAGCATTTTAAAAATGCATATACTATTAAAGCAAACTGCATAAAAATATAACATGCTGTAAATAATTCTCTCACAAGTGTGGGTACTGTAGTAAATATTACATAAAACAATACTTTCTAAGTAGAAAACACATGCAAATTTTCCATGTGCAGGTATAAAATTGAATGTGTAATTCCTGGCGCTAAATGTGTTCCTATAATAAACAGCACTAATGTATTTTATTGCAAGGCTGAAGAAGCACAACTGATGGTGACAACTGACAGAAAATTATGTTGAGAAGTTCCAAAGGGTTAGCCATGTTAGTTTAGTTTAGCAAAACCAGCAAGGAGTCCTGTGGCACTTTGAAAGGCTAACAAATTTATTTATCGCATGAGCTTTTGTGGGAAAAAATCCCACTTCCTCAGACTCTTTGAAGACAAAGTGATATTTTCTCCCACGAAAGCTCATGCGATAAATAAATTTGTTAGTCTTTCAAAGTCTATGCTTATTTAGAATATTATGTTGCAATTTAACTGTAAAACCCTTGTCTAGGTCTGCATTTAATACTTGGTTCTTGAAGTATGTACAGACTCTGTTTGCCTGGCACATGGACCATAATGATGAGGATTAATATAAGATAGTGCATAGGTGCAAGAATGAGTAAGTGACTGTATGACATTGCCGTGCATTAGCTAGTTATCACATTCCCAGCTTCAGTTTGCCACATCCCCTTTGCCCCCAGCAAAGCATTTAACTTGAGGGATGTGCTGAAGTTTCATTGACGCTGAAGCAAAACAAAGGCATTGAGGAATGAAAAAGGCCGTCCCACCTCATGCTTCCATTAACATACCATTCACGCTGTATAGAAAATTGTATCTGCACCCTTATCTCAATGATGTAATGCATTAGACTGATATCATTGTAAATGCTCATCGTATTAACTACACTGGAGGGACACGGCCAACGTACAGAACTCAGCAGTATGTTTTATAGGTGGTGACGTGTTACCTGAATAACCTAGGGCAGAGGTTCTCAACTACTGTGTTGGGACACATTACTGTGTCACCACATGGTGGTAAGTGTGTTGCAGAGAGCCAGGGTGGTGGCGGGAGTGGACTGGTGTGTCTTGCAGGGTTGTGATACACAGCCAAGTATGCCCCAACCTACAAAAGGTTGAGAACCACTGATCTAGGGCACCCCGCCCACGTTCTACCAAGGGTTCAAGGTGCAACCTGGTAAATTTAGGCATCCCCACCCTTTCCCTGCAAAGGACTCAGGGAGAAACCAGGCCTACAGAAGACAGAACTGCCAACTTGCCTGACATTTTCCATTATAAGTTACTATAGTTGGTTGCTTATAGCTTTAATCACTCACACTGAAATTTTTATGTCAGGTGCCTGCTTCAGGATAAAAAAGTGGGAAAGTTTCAGTGGAAACACAGCTCAGTGTTTCTCAGGATGCAATTAAGGAAAATACACCATTTTCCTCAGGGTTTTTGAAAAATTCTTACTGCTGTTTTCTTAAGCTATAGCACATCCAGGCTTTGACCCAGGCCATAAGAGCAACCATAGAGGGTCAGACCAATGGATCGTCTAATCAAGATCCTGTCTTCAGACAGTTGCCAATGCCAAGTGCTTCAGAAGAAATGAACAGAACAGATAATCGCTGAGTGATTTATCTCCCGGGACTTGAAATCTTGGGGGGGCAGCATTAACTCCCTGAAACTAGAGATGTGCCTTTTGCTGATCCTACAAAAAGCTGCCTGCATTTTCCCAAGTTATATGTGATAAATGCTCCATTGAGATGTGTTACAGATTGTCAATTAAATGCTCCAAAGAGTCCATCTGCTCTGAGCATGCTCCATCCCCTCACAGCTCCTATGTGTGACTGGATTGCACACGTGCCACCTCCACAGAGTGAGTGAGCAAGTTCCAGCCCAGGACTGCAACAGCTGATAAAGATGCACCCTGCCATTGATCCAGGCACCAGATGTGAGAGCAAGGAGCCTCTCTCCTATGTTTTCCATGCTCCTGCGGGGGCCCAAGTAAGGCTGAAAAGAAGGAAGCTGCCAGGCTGCAATGCAGAGCAGGAAAAGAGCTGCATCTGGGCAGTGAGGTGTGGGAAAACTAGAACAGAGAGGCAGGCGGACCCCACTGTCAAGCTTATGGATATGGTGAGCCAAGGAGAGGTTGGAAGGGAAACTAGGAACATAAGAAAATAAAGGGCATGGGAGGATAAACTGGTCCTGGGAGAAGGAGAACATGGAGGGCACAGGGTTGAACAAGGTAGACTGGTGGGGGCGGAAACAAGGGCAAAAGGGTCTGTGTCCACTGGAGGACACGTCCCTCAGAGCCTAGCATGGAGCGCCAAATGCCTGACTCTCATCATAGCTCTGCAGTCTGCAGTTAGCTGTGAAACCCCTGGGAAACGGCGCGCTTCATCTCCCCCTAGCGCTGGTCCACAGAGCAGATGGTAACATTCTGCAGTCTTCATTTACTTCCTGAACTCTAGGGCCAGAGTCCGGACAGTTGAACCTAAAGGGTTCAGCACTGCTGATTACCAAGGATATGGTTCCACATGATTAAATTTCTGTGCTGGGTTTTGTTTTGTTTGCTTTCTTTTTTCAGTTTCCTTTTAGTAAAATCCTACAAAATTGCACCATAAAAATGACTTGAAAAGAAGATTAAGGTGGCAAAAGTTAGGAAATGCCTACCATCTCCAAAGCAGGCTCAGTCTGAAGTGAAAGAGGCTGCATTTAAATAGCTTCCACGGGCAACCTTAATTCTAGCATTTCCAAACTTCTGAACACTTGACTTTGCAACCTTACCATTCCTTTTTTTTTTTTTTTTGGTGTGTATATTACTGTATCTAAGAGTCTAAACTTGTATCTACCATGAAACTACACTGTATGCTGAAAACTCAAGAATGTTTCCATCTAGTCACTCCAGTATACAAGCAGGTTCAAATGTGATACAAATCTGACTAAATCTTTGGTTACTGTCCATCAATCTTCCTGCTGAGAACTCAGTGATAAGGGAACGGCCAGCCAAACCTCTCACTATTCCATCTGAGAAACATCTTTAGGAAGTGCTGATATCATTTCTGGTTAAATATAGCTGTGTGACAATTCCTTCATCCTGATGGCCCTATTCTTAAACTGCTAACCCATGAAACGAACTGCAATAAAAATGATAAAGAAGTGCTATGGAGAATGGTGTACAGCTGAGCATGCTCAGTGCAGTATTTTCAAAAGGTCATATCTTCGTTATTTATTACGTGACTTTCTTCAAACTTGTCAAAGGCTCTTATCCTCTTTGAAGACGAAGTGTGGGTTTAAAGTCTGGAAACAGAGCCACATTTGAGTAATGTGACATAGCAGAAGGTCACAATCTACTGTGAAAAAAGCAGAAACAGTCAGATTGTTCACTGCTGCTTAAGCCAAAATTTTCAGGGCAGATTTTTGTAAAACTTTCCAAAAATCTCCTTTAGTGAAGACTGGACATGAGAAATTTCAGCCCCAAAGGAGCTGTCTGAAAAACCTGGCAGGAACTGAAAATAGGGGTCAGTACAGAATTAATGCAAAATAATTATGGAGTCACAGCCTCCTATCATTATTGGTGGTGTTGGCCAGGTGCTCGACATGTAGCTTTGGGGAAAAAAAGCTCCACGCAGATGAACTGCAATAACATAGAGGAGGAAGGATGCACTTCAGAGCTCTTAACGGTTTCGGTGCCTTTCTTCTCTCCGGTTGCCTAGAAGGTAATATCTATTTCTCTCTTTTTCTGATGAGTTAGTGAGCAAGGTTACCTGCCTCTCAGTTCCATATTAGCATTCTGCCAGATGTCTTTGGGACAAGGGAATGTATTGACCTATTATTTTTATATCGAAACGTTGAAGGGAAAAGATTATGGATTCAGACAATGTCTGGGGGTCTCCAGTCTGGCCTTATCTCCGCCTTTCTCTATGAAGACACATGTAGGCTGAAAACAAGGTGAGGTAAAGCAAGACACAGGCAAGGAAGAGAGCAGGCATGCCCAGTTGCTGTCTGAGCAGCTGGATAGTTTCCCTAGTGACAAAACAGGAGAGAGATCGAATCATTCTTGACAAAAGAATTGTTATCTATAAATATTTGACACAGTTTGGGTCAGCCCACCCATTATTGCCTACTGCTTTCTTCTGTTTGCTGTGGGTTTGTGGCATGCCATGGCTGGACCCGCAAGTCCCGTGGGTGCCACTTCCTGTATGCCTAAAGGGAAGGTCTTGAAAAGAGAATAATGAGTAGAAAACAATGCCCAATGACGTTCCAGTGCAATGTCTTGAATTAAGAGACAAATGCATGAAACCACCAGGATGCACTTGCATTTCCACAATTCACCTCTAGCTGCTTGGATACACTTTGATATCAGCTTGGCTTCCCCAAATTATTTTCAAATCAGTTCTTTCCCTGCTCTTTCAGTTGTAAATAGGGACCCCTTCCATCACCTTCCTTGAGCAGAGCCACCACCATGGGTGGGCAAACAGACACTTACCGGTGCAGCAAGCATTTGACTATCTGCGGGCCAAAGTTAGGGTCACATTCTGGACTTACTTTTGTGGGGCGAGTTTGATGGGAGTATGGTGGGGGCATGGTGCAGAGAAATATCGGCAAAGCAGAGAGTGTCTCTGCTGTCCTATCTCACCGAGGTGACTCAAAGGCATAAGTCACAACCTGGAGTACTGCATGCTACTGGCACCAAATCCCCAGTCTCTAAAAACAGGGGAGGCGTTTGGGTGGTGAGCAGCAGGACAGAGGGACTCCAAGGAATATATGTTGAAACCCAGGAGGATCTGGTATTTCCTCTGTGCCGTACTCCATGGAATGAGTCAAGGCAGATCACGGTGGCTATCACTAACAGCCAGATGCAAGTTCACAATAGGATGAGTCTGTAGGTCATGTGGTGGCCTCTGCATGTAGATTAGGCATCTCGTGAGACCACCAGAGGATCTCTGGGATGTATACAGGTTCTCAACAAGATATGCCAGCAAGTTGAAAGGTTCCAGAGGGGCAGCACACAGTACAGATTTCAATGCCTCCCATTTGCAATCTGTGGCCTTCCTTTTCCTCCAGCAGTGGATGGCATCTATGTCAAGATAGCACTATAAATGAAACACTTCCTTTTCATGTGCTGCTAAAAGGGGGGATGGTCCTGATAAATTGGGAAATGAAACATTTAGGGAAAATTCTTGACCTATTAAAGGAGCCACCATCACAGCAGAGATTCCAAAACAGGCCAGAGTCAGGGAAAAATATTAATAATTTTAATAATAATTAATAATTATTAATAATAAAATAATAGCTGTTGGAAGGAGGCCCAATTGGCCTTCTGTGGCCCTCACAGAGTGTGCTTTCAATGACTCTTGACATATTGTTCATGTGGAGCCCTTCCTGCTGTTTCCATAAGAACAGAACCATGCGTTCCTGTATCAAGGGTACTTCTGGGGAAGGAAAGCAACTTACTGGGGTTTGGTACAGAAAACACATTCTGTACTGAAAACTGGAGAGTCCACAAAGAGCCTCGAGTTGGCATACGAGCTTTGGGAAGAGCTGAAAGCCCAGCAACCTGTTTTCAATAAAAGAAAAAGGGAGGGGGGAGTCATTTTTCTTTCACTTCTTTTTCTTCTTCATCATCTTTTTTTAACTTCCTTTTCAGTTCAATGAAACTGGAGAGTCTGGAAATAATACAAAGGCCCTTTACAAAGCCCGACTTCTTTCTTCTGCAGCATCTGTGCTGAAATATCTGCTATGGTAACAGCCCTTGTTCTCTCTTCACAGCATTCAGCCTTATCAAATATTCTGTCTTTTAAGGCTGGGCTGTTAGATTATGGAATCCCCGGCCCTGGCTGCATTACATTTCCAAGCACACTCGCAACTATTTGAGAACAGGGGCTAAGAAGAGTTCAGTTATCCTGCTGTATTTCTAACAGTGAGTGAAAGAAGAGGCTTTCTGATGTGGGGTAGCGTGTGCTGACACCTGCAAGGTCTAAACTTGTGCAATGTGAACTCCACTGGAATCCTGGGACTCAAGGCTGGCTGGCGGCTACGTCTTTCTGGTGCCTCTCAAGCCACATGGCACCACTGGGACGCTCTCTGCTGGCTGACAGAAATGATCGGCACATCCTTGTTTGCTGGGCATATTTTAAACCTCTTTGGGGATTATGCAAATCTAAATAATCAGTTTTGTTTCCTTTCCTTTCCTTGTTTTTTTTAACTTTGCCTGTGACCCCTGTGTTTTCTGGAATGATGGCCTGAAAATAGTGACCACTTCCAGTGGGTGAAATGCCACATTTCACAGCATTGCCAGGGCACCTCGGGCTAGCCCTGGACCTCCCTCTGCCTCCTGGGAACTGTGTCCTGACTTGCATGAGTCTCCTATAACGACACTACACTAATTGGTGACTCTAATGGGAACTAGCTAATCCACTTCTGGGACCTATATCAAGTCTGAAAGCAGGCCTGTAGTGGTGTAGGACCCTTGCCTCTCCAACTCTTCCTTCTGCATGGCATGATGGACACCATACAATTAAATTACTCTGCTATGGTTCCCAGTGGGGCATCCCTTCTCCATTAGGCTGATCTGCTCATAGAACAGGACATGTTACAAAAAGGCTCTTGTTCACAGTACATAGCTCTGCATCCCACTGCAGCCAATGGCATTGACCTCCATTTCCCTGAGGTACCAGAGACCAACACTTGCATCATTGTTTGTAAATCCCTCCAGTAACAAGGCTGTTATGGGGAAAAAAAAAAAAAGTTTGGCCAAGCAGAGACATAGTTGGTTTGAATGGAACATCTCAGATACTTTTCTGTGGCTTCTTCATCTTGGCTATGTGGGCCAAGCCAAAAGTCTGAGCTCCCGCACTAGATAAGCAAAAGCCTTTGGCAACATGCTGCAGCATTCCCTAGAGCATGAATCCTAGGACCGTAGGGTCAGAAGGGACCACAAGGGTCATCTAGTCTAAACCCTGGCCAAGATGTAAGATCTGGTACGTCTAAATCATTCAAGGCAGATGGCTAGCCGCCTCCTTTGGGAAAGCTCCACTGATGGAGTCTCCACAACCCCCCCAGGCAGTCTGTTCCATAGCCCCGCTGTTCTCATACTGAGTACGTTTTTCCTGAGATTTAATCTAAAGCTGCTGTGTTGTAGTTCGACAGCATGGCCTCTTGGCCCACCTTCTGTGACAAAGAGAGAACAACTTTTCTCCATCCTTTTTATGGCAAGTATTCAAATCCTGCTACCATGTCCTCCCATAATCTCCTCTTTTCCACTCAAAACCAGCTCTGCACATGGCAGAGCCTTGTATTCATTGGCCAAGAGGTGACAACGCCTGCAGCAGGAATTGCTACGCTTGCAATTTCTCGCAGTCGGCCATATGTTTTTGCAGCAGATGTTGGGCAAGTCCATGCAGGGAGATAATCAGAGCCCACAGATGACCTACAGTTACTTCAAATTGGGGATTTCCTTTCTTAGGAGCAAACAGCAGCATGGAGTGTGTGACCCCTAGTACTTTCTAGCAAGGTGCTAGGTACTATGTGAGGGAATTGTCTGGAATATTTGTGCTCCCTCCCTCATTTCATGGCTGCCCAGCATAGGCTGAGTGAATAAGATGCTTCCCTGAATATTTTGTAGGATGTATACAGCCAGCCAGGTCTAGTCTTTGCCCTTGGGTCAGAGCTGATCCTAAAATGATCCCAAAGTGGCCCAGAAAGGCGAGGAGAGCTAGGAAAAACGGGGCCACAGCCCCTCAGCCAAAGCCCACATACCAGCCAACGGAGCTGAGATAATGGGGCAAGGAGTATGTCTCTTAAAGTGGCGATGTGGTTTTTGGTCCTGTCCCTGGCAGCAGGATGCCCCACGGACAGCTGCTCTCCCTGACACGGACTGCTTTCTGGTCCTCTTACCCCCAGGACTGTGGCACCACAGCAAGATTCATGCAGTCTTAGGCCCATCTGCCACAAGCCAGCCCCAACCATGAACACAGTCATTTGCCACCTTGTTGGCATTTCTGTCCGGATCTTGCAGACTCTGGTGTGCCCAAGCAACTTTTACTCATCTGAGTAACATCGAAGATCCTAATGGAACTGCTCACACAGGTGCCTTTACTCCCATGAGAAAGTGTCTTCAGGGTCAGGCGCCTGTGACAAATGGCCAAGAATGAGCCAAAGAAGTGTCTCCAGTCACCACCCTCCTCATGCTGCCCTTGCACAAGGACGATTCCCTGCATGTATCTATAAACCCCAACCCACTCTTCTTCCATGGCACCTCCCAGGACCGGGCCCATGGAAAATGAGGGCACTGGATATAAACAGACCTATGGAAACCAGTCTATAATGTACATTTTAGGGTCATATCACTCTGCCCACTTTTCACATGTCAACTGTTTTGGGTTAAGAACCCCCTACATTTATCTAGAAATAATTCATAGATTCCTAGGCCAAAAGTGATTTTTTTGTGATCATCTAGTCTAACAAATTGCTTCTTGATGCCCTCCAAGAAACAGCCCCCTGTGGAAGTGGCAGCAGAAATGGAAGAGCAAGAAGCTACCCAGGAGTCTGGTAAATCTCTGCAATGGGAGGAGTTTCCGTTCTGTGAACCAATGCAAAAATTATGACAAGCCCTGCGTAGCAGCAGGTACCAACTAATGTCCCCCCATCCACCACCACTGCAAAATCATAGAAATGTAGGGCTGGAAGGGACCTCGGTGGGGCGTCTGGTCCAGTCCCCTGCACTGAGGCAGGACTTGAGTATTATAGACCATCCCTGACAGCCGTTTGTCTAACGTGTTCTTAAAAACCTCCAGTGATGGAGTTTCCATAACCTCTTTATGTAATTTGTTCCAGTGCTTAACTACCCTGACAGTCAGGGAGTTTTTCTTAATGACTAACCAAATCTCCCAAGTTGCAATTTAAACACATTACATCTTGTCCTGTCCTCAGCGGTCAAGAAGAACAATTTATCATCCACCACTTTATAAGAACCTTTTACATACTTGAAAACTATTATCATGTCTCCCCTCACTCTTCCCTTCTCCAGACAAAACAAACCCTTTTTTTTTCTTTCAATTTTTCCTCACAGGTCATATTTTCTTTAATAATTTTTGTTGCTTTTCTCTGGACTTTCTCTGATTTGTCCACGTCTTTTCCAAAGTGTGCTACCCAAAACTGCGCACAGTACTCCAGTTGGGGCTATGTCAAAATCATGTCCCCGTGTTTTGCAACCCAATTACACTGACGACTCATATTTAGTTTGTGATCCACTGTAATTCTAAGATTCTTTTCTGCGATACTCTTTCCTAGACAGTCATTTCCCACTTGTATTTGTGTAATTGATTATTCCTTCCTAAACACAGTACTTTGCATTTCTCTTTGTTGGACTTAATCCTATTTATTTTAGACCATTTCTCCAGTTTGTCCAGATAATTTTGAATTCTCATGTTGTCCTCCAAAGTGCCAGTAACTCCCTGCATGTTGGCATTGTCTGCAAATGTTATGAATGTGCCTTCTATGCATTACCCAAATCATTTATGAAGATACTGAACAGAAGAAGGCCTTTGGCTTCACACGGGTTGTGAAGAGCACAGAGATGCAGACAGCCTTGTTGACTCTGGCATCCAAATGGGTCTGTAGACCTCTCTAACAGAATCACAGTCTCCCAAAAAAGCATTCAACAACCATTCTACATTTGCTGAGTGTGTAATTGAACCATCTTGTGCCAGGGCCTCTGATATGAGGGTACAGTTTCATAAGCTGAGACAAAAGAGAGTAGATGGGTCACCCAGAATAACAGCAGCTCTGTTTACAGTAACGCTATTTGGTAGGAACAGAGGAGTCTGCTTCGCCCACAAGGCCTCAGAGGCTGGACGTTCTCAGGCAGGGATTCGTGAGGCTTTGATTTCTCCCTGAAACTTTTACAAGAATCTGTAGTTTGGGCCTGCTGGCCATGCCAAGTTGATGTCCACAGTTGTTCCTGATGTGGTTAGTGGGTGGTCAATCATGCAGGGTTGGAAGTGCCCTGTCTCTTAGACAGCAGTCTTCATGTGGTATCAGAATCTGATCCTGTGGCTTGTGTGCTGGGCTCCATATGGGCCTGCAGCGATCAGGACATTGGCTGCCGGCACAGGGAGGAGGCACTGAACCATGCCCAGAGCAGGATCCCAGTCATGGAGAGGACTGCCCATGGGCTGTAGAGGAGTCCTCCAGCCTGCGTTCCCCCATGGGCCTGGCTGGTAGCAGGACTCAGCCCAAGAACTGAAAGCAACTGAGTAAAAACCACCAGTGGAAACTGTTCCAGGCTGGAGCATCCCACCCAATGGGGTGAAACTTGTAGGAGAGTCCAGACAGCCCTCTTCTTAGCGAGAGAGGCTCAGGGAAAGTGGGGGGTTGAGAGGTGCAATCCTCAGATGGGTGAAGGCAGGAAGGCTTTTGTCCTGATACTGCCCTAATAACCCTTCCCCATGCTGCGGACATGATGCCATCCAGTCAGCGCTTTGAGTCTAAGCAGTAGCAGCCCTAAAACAGATCCTGGGGGAATGCGGGACCAGCACCCAATGGAAAATGCATCAAGGCAACTGCAAGGTGAGCAGAGGGCAACTGGTGCCCAGCTCCACCTGGCTCACATGGTGCCCCTGTGGGGGCCTGTGCGGGGTCCTGAGGAGAAGGAGGGTTTCCGAGGGGCAGAACTCACACGTTGTGGGTTGTGGTCTGTGAATTTCCACAGCCATGGATTGAGTTTGCAACCCAGTGCTCAAAAGCAAAGAAAGAGGAATCATTTTTGCTGCAATTCAATAGTAACCAATGACAAGCAGCCTCCTGTGCAAACAAGGTGATCCAGGGAGTCAGGGGTGAACAGCAAGCCCTAGTCCTGCTAGGGTGCAATAATCAAAAAGGCCAAGTTCTTGGCTTCTTGTGAAAGGAAGCTAGAGAGGCCGGGAGAATGACCGGTGGACCCGGCCGGAAATGGGGGGCTGGCGATGTCTGAAAGGCCATTTGGGGCTTTGTAGCTTGCAGTACAGCCTGTGAGGAATGCAGGGGAGACCAGAGATTGCAGAAGAGTTTGGGGCAGGAGGTTAGAAGATGGGAGAAGGACATACGGCATGGTGACACCAACTCCCACCACCTGAAGAAGAGTGGCTTTGAGGACAGACCCCACCAGGACCATTCCTGTCCTGTGAACAGCAAGGGAAAGGAATCTGAAAGCGTGGCAGCTGATTGCCCAAGGCACACAATTTATAGTCAGTGCCTTGAACCAAGCATTTTCCTGGGCATTACATAAGGCTCTGAGCACACTCAAACTATGTAGGGAGGGCAAGCTCCCACAAGCACAGGAATCAGGGTCTTCAAAGGGATGTAGCCTGGGCTTTTCGGGAGGAAGCCATCATGCTTGTACATGCCTGACACAGCCAGCTGATCTGGACGCCCAAAGCACAAGCCACGGCACCTCTGCAATTACCTAGCACAACAGTGTCCCGTATTATTTACATAGGGATGGACTATTTATGGAAAAACACAATACGGCACACCGCATCATGCACACTGCAATTTAAATGAAAAATTGTTATCCACACATTTGCATTGAAATGTCACATGCCACCAAACAGAAAGGGTTCCCTGCAGCAGCCAGCACCCATATTTTAATAATTAAAATGCATTACCACCTTGATGAGGCATTCACTGAAAACTGCAGAGATGTTTCCAACATCCCAGTTAGAATATGTCTCAGGCTTTTATTTATTCCATAGATCGCCTGGCAGCAGTTTCAGCATTTGCTTAATTCCAATGATTTTGCCATGCCTCTATATGTGCCATCTCTCTGCTCTCCCATTGCCCATGTATACACACCAGTGGACCCTAGTGCTGGATGACAGAAAGCAGCACTACCCTGGCCAGATCTAACCCCAGGAAGGGAGAAGAAATCTGGGAAGAAGGGTTAACGTACTCCCTTGAACATTTGAACACTGGACCTGCCTAGAGACACTCACCGAACTGTTTTACAGCTTGATGCAGGAAAAATGCATTAAACTAAAATGATCAGCAAGGCCCTCCCCACCCTGAAGGCCTAGGTGTGCATGCACATCCCAGCATGGAGTCGTGCAGAGGAGCTAAAGCAAGGCAGCCCTTGACTAGTGGGGTGATCACAGTCCAGGATACAAAGAGGGCACAGAGAGCTAATGAGCCAAGTTTTAATAGTGCTTGTCCCATGTACATCTCCTTTTCCATCCTGTCCCCCTTTCCTGCCATCTCCTGACCCACTGTGTCTCCTTTTGCCCCTCCCCTCAAAGCTCCTCTCCTGCCTTTCCAGCCTCCGCTGGCCCTGTCTTCCCTCCTCTTCCCTGTCACCTGGTCCCACCTCACCCCTTCTCCTAGCCTGTCCCACTTCTCCACCTGTTCAGGGTTGCACAACATCCATTTGTGGCTTCTCCCCCAGTATCACCTGGGAACAGACTTGAGGACCTCATGACGGGTTTGTGATGCTCCTAAATGTGACTGAGTGCTGCCCTTCGTGACCGTGAGGAGTCTGATGCTCCCCATTTGCTTTCCACTTCATCCTGTCTCCTCTGCACTTCTTTCCCATAGCTTTTGCCACCTGCCACCTAGTCCCCTTCTCCACTTCCACTTATCCCGAGCCAGGGGACTCCTTATTCTCCGGTACCATGCTTTCCCACTAGCAGCTGACAGCTCTGGTCAGGTCCCTGGTGGCAATCTTCTCCCCCTTCTTTCCAGCTCCTTCTACTGCCAGGAAACAGCCTGGATTCTGGTGGAAGGAGAACCACCACCACTGTGTCCCTGCAAGGTGCCCAGTCGTCTTAGCATCCATTCAGGTTATTGCCTGTTGGTGGGACTAGATTTCTGCCAGGAGGTGCTCAGCCATCAGGCCTGAGCCCCATATGCCTTTGTTCTTGGCTGACCATCAGCAGGTGGTCTCCAGGCCACCAAAGAGCACAGCTTGGGAATCACAAACTTAATTCATACCCTGAAATCTCCCACTGGAAAAACGAGCTGCCCATCTGGCACCCAGCTCCAACAATATTTGAGGATTTGGCCAGCAGCAAGCTGGAACAAAAGGTTTAATTTCTAAGATTTTATATATAGGTATTTGGACAAAGAAATTGGCCTGGGCAAGAGAGTCTGTATGTAGGAGAAAGGATATACAGCTTTAATCTGTATAGCTCATAAAGACATTTCTATAAATCTCAGTGTAGTAGGGATTTAAGTCCAACTGAGATCCTTCATACTTTTGCTACTAGGGAAATGCTCTGTTGCAGGGGTTATTGGGACAAGGTAAAATACTTGCACATGTGGTGAGTCCAAGAATTACACAGGTTTGGGAGGAAAATTATTGAAGAGATTTCTCTTATGACAAAATGCTGACTTCCTGGAGATCCCTGGATCTGCTTACTTAATGTTCCGGTAAAGGGTCTTTACTTTAAACAGTTTTCGTTGCTAGTGGTGATACTGTGTTGCACTTTGTTAGAAAAATGTGACCGCCACCACCACCCCAGTACCTCAAGCTCCTCTATGCTATTGTGGTATAGTAAAGGATGGCTTGTCCTTGTGCCAGAAAAGCATTCACACTAACTATGCACATAAGAGAAACACCAAAAAGACAATAGAAATGTGGGCACCTTCTTTAGATATTAACCATCAGGAGGAGTGATGTTCTGGAGTAGCCTTCCAAGGGGATCTGTGGGGGCAAAAACCCTAGTTGGCTTCAAATTTGAGCTTGATAAATTTATGGAGGGGATAGTATGATGGGGCAGCTTAGTTTGGCAATGTGAATGTGATTATCGGTGGTAGATACGCCAATGGCCTGAGGTAGGATATGAGATGGGGGTTCTGAGTTATTACAGAGAATTATTTTGTGGTGTCTGGCTGGCGAGTCTTGGCCACATGCTTAGGGTTTAACCAATCACCATATCTAGGATCGGGAAGGAATTTTCCCCCGGGCAGATTGGCAAGGATTCTGTGATGTTTTTGCCTTCTTTTGTAGCATGGGTCATGGCTCAATTGCCGTTGGATTCTCTGTACCTTAAAGTCTTCAGGCCATTATTGGAGGACTTAAATAATTGTCATAGGTTAAAGTAGTAATTTTCAATCACTGTGCCGGGACATATTACTGTGTCACCACACAATGTAAGTATGTCGCAGAGAGCCAAGGAGATGGATTTGAATGGGGGAAAGGTGGGAGACTGGTGTGCCCTGTAGGATTGTGATATGCCACCAAGTGTGTTGCAACCTGCCAAAAGCTGAGAACCACAAAGGTTTATTACAGGACTGAGTGGGAGGTTCAGTGGCCTCTTGCATTTAGTTTCATTCCTTTCTGTAAGTTCACCCATCTTCGAAGCATCTGAGGAAGTGGGATCTTCTCCCACGAAAGCGCATGCAAAAAATAAATCTGTTAGTCTTAACGTGCCACACAACTCCTTGTTGTTTTTCCATTATGTAGGTCAGACTAGATGATCATACCAGTCCCCTCTGACCTGAGAGTCTGCAAGAAGGGTTCCCCAGCCAGCAAACCAGAATTTTTAGCCAGCTTCTTTGAATGTGAACCTGACCCGGAAGAAGCCTCATACGAAAAAGCAGTGTTGTAGCATTTTATCGTAACTGGCGTATCGTTGCTCTGCTGCAGCCTCTTCACTTCAGCCATGCTCACAAGTGACTCGAAGGCCTTCTGATTTAGCAGTCCCCAATGCAGTTTATTTACAGTGTGTTTGTACATCCACCACCTTCAGACATACCCTTGGCTGGCACTAAGAGCCTCTAGGACTTCTCTGCTAGGAGACAAACGTAACATCTTCAGTTTTCTACTCCCCACCCTTTCTGTCTTTTCTCTGGCCCTACCTATTCGGTTTGGCAGCTCAGCCCAGTGAGGAGGATGGGTGTCTCCCATTCCCTAATCAGGTAGAGGTGCAGCCAGTCTAATATACCGTAGGTAGCTGGGCCCGCGTGCCAGCAGACAGGTTAGGGAATTACCACATAGCACTGTGTCACACTGGGCTTTAATGACAACTTTTTTAAAAGGAGCCAGAGTTCATCCTTTCACATCAGCTGTGGCTCTCCAACTGGGCAGGATGCTTGCCTGGATTCCCCTGCACCTCCCGGCCTGGGCAAACTCTTCTGCTGCAGGCTTATGGCTCTGACTGTGTTTCGGTTTAGTGCAATGCAAACACTTCACAGCTTTTGTAAAGGACTAAATGCCGTCTGACCCTGTGTTCCTCAACGACCCTACAATAGCAACCCAGCCAGCGCACTGCAGCCAGTCACCCTACAATGACACTGAACAGTGAGGCAAAACATTTCAAGAGGACACAGGTTTAAGTATCATGCCTTCAAGGGGTAATTAGGAGAAAGAGCAATTACAGCAATGATCTGTGAAGCTATGAGAAATACTCCAGCAGCACCCTGCTAACAAATAACCAGGGGGAGAAATCCCAGCAGAGAAACGCCAGCTGAATGAGAAGGAAGCGATGATGTCAGTGGAAATCATCCATATTGCTGCAGAGATCATTACAACTGCGGCTTTTCCTTGTGCCATCAGGAGCCATTAGTGTGGCTCTCAGGAGCTGCATGGCACTGGTAACCGGCAGGTAAAGCTGGAGAGAAGTGGGCAAGGACACTGGCTTCTGCTTTCTTCTCACCAATGCCACCACTGGAAAAAAACTGCATCATAAGGATTCTCATAGGGAAGAAGTCAGAGTGCTGCACGAACACCCAGGATCACCCAATGCCTCTGGGATGCGGACCCCAAATGGGAAGCAGCAACTGCATGGGAAATGAGACTGTGAGGCCAGTCTAGATCCGCAGTGGTGCAGTATGGACCCAGGCAAAGGACTCCAGGAGCAAGGCGGATACTTCCATGAGAAGCAGGGTACATGCACCCAGCAGACCCCAACTCTCAGTCTTCAGAACATGTCTGGAAGGTGCTAACCTATCCCTAAATCTTCTGTAGGAGAGACATCTGGAAGCAGTCCCTGGTTCCACCCAGCACACAGCATTTTGACTGGTGGTGCTGGGTTTGGTCCAACCCTCTCAGTGCACACGGGCAACACAGAGCAATGTCACAGGCACAGGCTGCCTGGCCTCTCCACGGGCTCCAGGAGATGAGGAGAGTCACGCAGTGTGGGGACGCTGAAAGCCTGAGGGACCAGTGTGGGGGTAAAGGGTTGACAGCTGAATAGCGGACAGTGTTGAATGGCCAGCAGACTGGATGAGAAATTATCATCTGATCTATTGTTTGCTGACTATGTCACTGATTTTCTTTCACCCAGATAGCATTCGGAGATGTGGTAGGTTCTTGTCCAAGATCACACCCAATATTATCAGAATTATTGTTCCTGGGGAGCGTGGTCATGAAGCTCTCACAGAGGAAAAGCTTTTGGGGATTGTAATGGTTTCATTAATGCATTTTGCAAAGTCACCAGTGTTCCAGCCCAGCTAGGCTGCTAGAGATACTACACAATGACCTGGACATCCACATCCTACACCGTCCCTAGCAGAACAACATGAAGTGTGGGTCCCCATTGTCCTCATCTTCCACCTCCCCACCATCACCATCATCTTAGCCTCTCACAAGCCAGGATACAGCTCTGATAATGCGTTATTCTGGCACCTCGATGCCTAATGTATGTTCAAGGTTTCAGTCCCTTTTCCTTCTTTGTAGTTCCTCCCCCATTAGCGTGCAGCTGCCTTCCTCCTCTAGGTTATTAATCCTTGGTACCTCAAGTGCATTAGTTTATCAATTCATTAGTTACCATGGCATTCTTGTGGCCAGACATCTGCTGATGTCTCTAAAGTGGTATAAAATATCCCAAGTTGATCTAAATTAACATAGCGTGGTTACCTGTCAGCAATTCAATCCATGCAGTGTGCTGTTTTATGACCTAGTTAGCTATGGATGTGAAGGCTTTTGGGGCCTTTCCCCTTGTTTAGTTTAACAAAGCTGTTGTCTTACAGACCCTGAGGTCATGGCTTGACTGCCTCAACTTGTACGTCTGCCATACCAAGCAGATAGCTCCACCCATAGGCTACAGCCAGACCCATGGTGTCAATAGCCAGGGAATTCAAACTCCAGCCAAGCTTTCAACTGAGGATCCTACCAGTCAGAGGGGAGATCTGATTCCCTTGGTTTCTAACAGGGCAGACAGTAACTGCTCCCCTAAAAGGACGAGGTGAAGAGAGGAGGCCTAGTCGTATGCACTTAGGTTACTCCTGTTCAACCCAACGCCTGGAACTCAAATGTTGTGTAAAATAAGGATGCTTCAACCAGTTTAGGGATGAGGAGGGCTCTTCCTGTATTGTTTAGTGCCCTCCCACAGTGTCAGCATCCCTGGAGCTACCTGGGATAGACAAATTCAGGCCCTACGTCAGGATCTGACAGGTCTGATGAACAAGCAAAGACAAAAAATCAGGGATGCTGAAGACTTTCTCAGCCACAACTTTGCATTTAACTGCAGGCCCCTTTGGATGGAGGGCAGGAGGCCTCTCCATTGAATATTGAGAATGTTGCAGATGTTAAGGCTGGGTGGAACCATATAATCATCTAGTCTGACCTCCATACAACTCAGGGCAGAGAATTTTGTGTAGTGACTCTTGCATCCACCCCAATAACTTCTGTTTGGGCTAGAATGCATATTTGAGACAGACAATTTAAAAACTGCCAGCAATGGGAAATCCACCATGTTCCTGGGCGAAATGTTCCAAGGGCTGAGTCATAGATTCATAAAAATGTAGGGTTGGAAGGGACCTCAAGAGGTCATCTCATTCAGCCTCCCATGCTGAGGCAGGACAAATTATTCCTAAACTATTCCCAAAAGGCGTTTCTCTAGACTATTCCTAAAATCCTCCAGTGATGGGGATTCCAGACCCTCCCTTGCAAGCCTGTCCCAGAGATTAACTACCCTTATCATTGGAAAGTTGTTTTTCCTAACATCTAAACTGAAACCCATTGTTTCTGAGTAAGTTCCCCATTTTTAGCTGGGCATTTGATTTTTGCTTCCTAAGTGAAGAAGTTTGCACTTGTTTTATTGAATTTCATCTTGCTGATTTCGAGCCAATTATCTCATTGGTCATGGTCATTCTGTATTCTAATCCTGTCCTCCTCAATGCCCTCAGCATGGTTACAAGCATATTCTCCACTCCATTATCCAAGCCATTAACGAAAATGTTGAATACTGCTGAACCCGACTAGAGACACCCTCCCAGTCTGACAGCAAACCATTGATCTCTACTCTTTGAGTGTGGCCATTCAACCAAGTGTGCACCCAGTTTATAGGCATTTCATCTAGATCACATTTCCCTAGTTTGTTTGTGAGAATGTTGTGTAGCACAGAGCCAAAATTTTATAAAATCAATACATATATCATATCTACTCTTTCCCCCCTACCCACTAGGCCACTACGCCTGTCAAAGAAGGAAATTAGTTTGGGTTAGCATGATTTGTCTTGAAAAATCCATGCTGGCTATACCTTATATAAAACCCCATTGTCCTCTAGGTGCTTTCAAAGTCATTCTTTAATCATTTGTTCTGGTATCTTTCCAGGTATTGAAGTTAAGCAGACTGGTTTATAATTCACTGGCTCCTCTTTGTTCCCCTGTTTAAGGCTAGATGCCATGTTTGTCCTTCTCTAGTCTGGGACAGTGGTTTCTAACCTTAACACCCCACTACTCACTTGTCATAAACCTGTATAAACCCATATAATGTAATAGCAACAAGAACCCTAAATTACATTAATCATAACAATAAATTACTTTACGGGTGTGTTCACACAGCAGTCTTATTTCGAAACAACAGAGGTTGTTTCAAAATAAGAAACGCCACGTTCACACGATGTAGCTTTGTTTCGAAACAACTTAAACCCCATTTGGTGATGAAACAACGTTGTTTCGAAACAATTGTTTTGAAACAATCCCGTCAGAACATGTTGTTTCGAAACAACGGTGACTCATTTCAAAATAACTGTTGTCCGAACATGCTATTTCGCTTTGAGCTTTTTTCCTTAATTCAAAATAACTATTTGTTAATTCGAATTAACTTATTTCAAAATAAGGCGTTATTTCGATACAAGTTGTTTCGAAACGCCCTCTGTGTGTGAACGTAGCCTACCTGAGCAAGAAGTTAAGCCCTCCCTTGAGCATTCCTCACTCCATACCCTGAGTGGCTCCACCTCTTCCTGTCCCTCATGGACTGAGGATAATGGAGCCAGGTCCTGGCAAGTTGGCCAAAGCTGCTTCAGGCCCCCACTAGTTCGGGACTGTGACTCTCCAGCCAGATGCCCGGTCAGTGTGGTGCTGAAGGGCCCTGTTCCCCAACTCTGGACAGCTCGAGGCTGGTGCACCCAGCGTGGAGTTCAGGGGCTAGGTGACCTCAATATTACTGAAACCTAAAGGACCCCCTGTAATATCTGATGGCCCCCAAGAAGGTTCTGCCCCCCCCCCCAATTGGGTGCCATTGCTCTAGCACATCACCAGTCCTCCCTAAGTTCTTGAAGGTCATTGCTGATGGTTCCCAGCTTCAGCTCATGGTTCCTTCAGCTCCTTCCTTAAGTACCTGAGGATGAATTTCATGAGGCCCTGCCAAACTGAACATCATTCGTTCATCTAAATGTTCTTTAGCCTGATCTTTCCCTGTTTTGCCTTGGATTACTTCCCCAGGGTTGTAGTTATCAATTGTTTTGAGCATCTGGACACCACTCACCTTTTTGGTGGAGACTGAAGCAAACAAGCATTAAACAGCTCGGCTTTCTTGATGTCATCAGTGACAATTAGCTCTCCTTCCTGTCTGAGTAGAGGGCCTTCTTTCTCTTGCTCTTACTGTATTTAAAGAACTTCTTCTTCTTGACATTTATGTCTCTTGTTAGTTTGACCTCATTTTGTACTTTAACCCTTCTAATTTTATCCCTGCATGCTTGCACTATTCTTTTGTGCACCCTCTTAGCAATTCATCCACATTTCTGGAGGATTCCTTTTTGATTATCTGCTCATTAAAGAGTTCCTGATGGACCCATATTGGCCTCCAACTATTCTTCCTTTCATTCTTTTGTTCAAGAATAATTCTCTTCCCTGGTAAGGGCAGGGAAGACACAAGTGCTGAAAATAGTATTGTTCTTCGGAATGGAGGGTGGAAGTTTTGTTCTTCATTGGGATGTTTTCCAATTGGGCAGTTGTTTATTTCCCTGGAGGGGTACATCTGGTTCCCTGGGGACAGTAAGAAGTGCTAAGTCTGGGTTTGTCAGCAGTACTAAGAAGGGGGCTGGAAGAGTGTTTGTGTCACTACATGGGGTAGGCTGAACTAAGGGGCGCTATATAGATCGATGGGCATTGAGGAGCTGAGCAATATAGAGCTGGTACCTTGCCAAGTAGAGGGAAGGTTTCAGTTTGCTGGGTGACCACTACAGATGTCTGTTTAACCTGCCCAGTTCTCTCTCAGAGCTGGACTCAGACAGTGTTTAGAGTAGTTTGAAAAAGGTCTCTGCAACTTGCTCATTCTGGAGGGACTCAAGAATAGATCATCTCTTGTGACCAGTCTTCTGACTACCTTCTGCTCACTACCATTGACATATTTGAAGGTGGTCACTGAAACCTTCCCACCACAAGCTTGCCTGCAAACTTCTTTGCTCTCCCTTGCTCTTGTGGTTTTGCTAATGCCCACTGAAGGTGACTCTGACAGAGGCGATGAGGTTGCCCTCCGTGTCTGAAAACGGTGTGATCTCAGTGAAGTTCAACTGTTAATATTCAGCAGAGATCACACAGACGCCGGACCCATCTGCATCACCAAGTCAGAGAGTGTCACTGCCCTTCGCATGGGGTCCAAGCAACTGTGAGTCTCAGGCTCCACACTGACTGTGCTTTAGTGTACCTCCTTGAAATGGGTGGGCCACAGCCCAAGCACTGCCTTCTGCTCCAGTCTGCAGAGCATCCAGCAGCATCTTTGTGCTTCGTCCTTGTATACCAGGGCCGCTAGTCGCTCCTGAAGACACAGCACACACTGGAGCTCCTCTTGGGGGGACCAGGGCCTAGACAGCACAGCTAGTTCCACAAGGTCAGTTGGGTGCAGAGAACAGGAACATCCTGGCCAGATTGCCATGGACGGTATACATTGCCATGGAGCAGAGGGAGATGAGGACACCTAGCTGTACTCACTCCTTTCCCCAGGCCGAGCTGTGATCATGGTAGAGCTGGAGACTTTAAATGCAGGCTAGTACCAAGCCCCTGCAGATAATGCCACCCTCCCACCCGTGACCATCATGGAGTTTCCCCATTCATGTGTGGTGGAGTTGGTGGGAAGAGCTGGGATTGGCGCACCATGAGGCCTTGATGCATTCAACAATCAGCATGTTCACAGACCTCTTCAGCTGTATGTGACTGGTCACTGGTTACGTGGGATTGTTGTTGCTTCCTGATTGGATGCCTGGGCCATTTCCACAAGAATCTAATGAATAACAAAGATCCAATAGCCTGATTTCCATGGGGTTGGCGGCTCAGAACCACGAAACACTGGAGTTTCATGACCACTGAGCGCAAATTCTCCCAAAGAACAAACAGTTCTCCCTGGACCAAAGTAGACCTCCCTATGAGAGGTTCAACCAGCTCCAAACTCCACTGACTTCAACATTGACTGATCCATGCACACCTACAGGAGGCATCTGGACAGACTGGGCGCTGCTCTGTAGTGTTTGCACATCCACGACAGGGATTCAGCCTGGAACTTCTGATCCAAAACCATCAGCATTTGTCGTCTGGACTAAAAGACTCGCTTCCATAAGTGCATTGCCCGTGGCCAACTCACAAACTTCTATGCAACATTGCCACTGACTGGGAACAGAGGATTCCCCCCACAGTTAACCTGGGTGCCATTTGGCTCCAAATACACACAGCCCTGTGGAAGGGATCAGCTTTGCCTGGCACGCGTGCAGCTGCGGTTCTGAACGCTGACTCCAGGCCTGGTGTGGGTGAGAGAGAGAGGATTGCAAGACAGGCTCATTGGTTGAGAGTGTATGGAAATAGCCTGCGTATGTGGATTGGTGACTGGCCAGGTTTGCAGGCTGCTGCTTGCTTGAAATGGTTTCATTTAATACACCTCCATGAAGAAAAGTCTCCTGGCTACACTCGCTTCTTTGTTTTGTTAGCTTGTGGTGGTCTATCACAAGAGATGGCATCACACAGTGGAAAAGTGTAGTCTAAATAACAGTGTTTAAAGACAAACACAACATATTTCAGCCTGCATCTGATCCAGGACAGAGGGCACCACAGTGGTTTGTTGCCAGGAATATTATACCTCTGCTATCACAAAGGGAACATGACATTTCCAAACCACCCTGCCCATCCACAAACTCCACTTTCCATTGCCGAGACACAAATCTACGAGAAGCATCTCTGCTGTGGCAACATAGAACCCAAAACACCTAAGCACGGATGTTTCTTTCATCTGATATTTTCCCCTGGCCTTTGCAATGTTCCCAGTTTCTTGCCAACCAAGACTGATTAGGCAGCAGAGAGATAAATGAACTGTCTGTGTTTTGTTTACAGGTCTATAATTGTTTGTTTGGATGACAGACAGATGGGCCATTCACTTGGATTTAAGGTTGGTCTGTTATCGTAGACTCGGTTTAACAATATTCTCTGTTAAATTATAGCAGTTGTATAGGCCAGAGTGGAGGATGGAGGTCCTGTTAGCTTGAAACTGCGATAACTATAATATGTTGGCAACATGTGTGGGATTTATTACAGCGAGGAACTGCCAGTGAAAGGCCAAGAGCAGAGAGAGCAAATACTGTAGAAGGAAAGAGCACAGAAAGAAATCTCATAGTCTGTGCATTACTTTTAACTGCCGGCTACATACTGTGCATAGCTCCCTGTGACCTGACTGGGCAGTTCTGGCGTGGACCACAGAGGGCAGGGGAGACTAGTGCAGTTCCTCTGAAACACCAACACCTTCAAGGGCAGAAAACACTAACAGGAGCTTTCCCTGAGCAGAGGAGGACAGAACGAGAACCAGGAGCTGGAAACTGAAGTCCAACAAATCCAAAAATAAGCACAGATGTTTAACACTTTGATGGACTTTCAGGGCAGACTTCTAAGGGAGGCTCCGTTTTCCTGGAGTTTTAATGTGGTAATGAACACAATGCAAAATCTGCAAGGCCAAGCGTTTTATGGCCTTGTGCTTCCCAGCTCTGCAGGGCTGAAGGGAAAACGAGCTGCTGTTGCTGGAAGAGAATCCATTGGTTTAATTCAAATAAGTTAAACGGATCACCATCAGTCTGCCCGCCAAGTCCCCAGGCTGGCCAGCTTGGGTCGAGGTAGAAGTATCATGGACCATGACCTTGCCCTCTGGCCTGCAGTTCTCTCTCCCTGTCCCCAGCATACCCTGCCACAGAAGCGCCCACCCCTAGATCTCCCATATTGAAGGACACCTTCTTGTTCTTCCCAAGATTTCTTGTTGACTATAACTCGTTCTTTGCCTTTGCTGTCCTGATTTTGTCCCTACACACTCATGCTATTCCCATGCATACTTTCTTGGTGAAATGCCCCTCTTTCCATTCCCTGTATGTATCCCTTTTGGTTTTGAGGTGGTTAAAAAGCTCCTCATGCAGCCACATTGGCCTCCTGTGGCTCTTCTCTGCCCTTCGTTGGAATAGCTTAAAGCTGAGCCTCTGGTATTAAATTTTGTAGGAACTGCCAGTTCCCTCCAGTTCCTTTTCTTGCCATGGATCAAGCCTCCAGAGAGCTTTCCTTGCGTTCCCTTCAGGTGAAATGCCACAGTGTATCTGTTTTTCAAGAAGAAAGGGGCAAACGACTGGGTTCTGGACAAAACCATGAATCCCAGGAGATGTGGAGTGAGGCCCAAAGATCTGCAGCACCTCTGCAACTCCAAATAATGGAGGTTTTCCAAAGCACCACTTCCTTGCTGCACCTGTGAGCTAAACTCCAGGAGAGAGCCATTGTATCAGATTGATATAAGAGGGTCAGGATTTTCTGTGTTTTACTGGGACAAGCTGCGGAGATTTTTCCCATTACCTTTTGATATGAAATACATGGACACGCTTAGTATTCACCACACAGCCCAATTATTTATAACGGAAATTTTTCATTTTGAGTTTCAAGGTATAACAAGGTGGTTATAAAAATGATTTAGGGCTTGGAAAAGTTTGATTATAGAGGGGAATTGTTAGAAGGTTTCAATGAAAGGAATAAGTTGCTATGAAATAATGGGCCTATTACAGGAAAGATATGCACAGAATAAAGACCCAGTTAAGAGTTCCCAGGTGCGGCGCTGGCCCTCAGACTGGGAGCTCTGAAGGAGAAGAATGGCCCAGAGTGCTTTAGTGGAAACATCCCAGATCTCTATTGTCTCAAAAGCAGGGTTTTTGGGCCCAGGTTAGGGTGATAAAGAGGCTCATTCTATAAACTTTATGACACAGGACCTAGGAAACAGGCATAAAAGTGATGGACTGGCCCTAGCAAGTGAGCAGCACAGCAGATAGAGAGTGCAGCCTGCAGACAGCAGAGGATGGGAAGGAGGGTCCTGAGCCACCAAACGCATGAAAGGGGATCCCAGACATATCTGGGTTGACTGGGCAATAGGGCCTAGGCATGAAGAGGGGCTCAGGGACACAAGATCCTAGGGAGACACACAATTTCCAAGTCTGTGAGCTGGATTCGCACCCAGCTCCCGATTGCCCTGGGGTAGCTCTGCCGTGTCCAGTGTCAGCAGCAGACCCGGTGGTGACGGCGGGTTTCCTGCTGCCTGAGCTGTTTCCTGCAGGCTGGAACCACGTGAGGAGGGGGGCGTATTGACAGGAGGGAGTTGCGGGCACAGCACTCGAAACCCAGGGTGGCGTTCCTCCAGCCAGGTCTCCCATGAGCTGCTCCAACTGGCATGTGCCCGCCATGTTTGGTGTATGTGCTGAGGTTGCTGACCCCTGATCTCGTCTGAGTTCATGTATACGCCAGGCCAGAAAACTGCCACCAAATATTTCTTTAAAAAAATCTAATCCTGATTTTAAAAAGCTGGTGATGAAGAATCCACCATGAGCAGTGGTAAATGACTCTCACTGTTCAAAATGTATACCTTATTTCCAGTCTGAATTTGTCTAACTTCAACTTCCATCTGGTTGACCATGATATACTTCTCTCTGCTAGATTGGAGATCCCATTTTTAACTATTTCTTCCCCTGTCAATACATTTAGACTGTAAGCAAGTCACTCTTAACCTTTCCTTTGCTCAGCTAAATAGACCGAGCTCTTTGAATCTGTCACTCTTAAGCAGGTTTTCAAATCCTTTAATCATTCTTGGGAATCTTCCCAGCCCTTTTCCATTTATCACCGTCTTTTTTGAACAGTGGACACCAGAAGTAGGTGTAGTATTCCAAGAACCAGTTCCAAATACAGAAAGAAAGCAACTACTCTGTCCCAACTCATGATGCCCCTCTTTACATATCACATGAGCTTTCTTGGCCACAGTCATACTCGAGTTCAGGTGGTTATCCACCATGACCCCCACATCTTCTTGGAAGTCGCTGCTGCCCAGGAGAGAGCCTCGTATGCTGTAATGCCAGCTCTTCGTAACGGGTGCATTCAAGTCCAATTCACACTGAGGAATCACACTAGAGGAGGCCCTGCCATACAGCTGAAATCACACGCGTTGTTCCCCTGTTAATATTATTGTATGCACAGAGGTGGGCATTGCCCCTTGCTGTATTCCCATCCTGACAAACTGAATCTCATATGCTCTTTGATCAAAGAAGGAGTCATGATGCCACCTTCACTGTCTGATGTGCCTGTCCTGTCTTGTACAAATCTGAATCTCTCTGAGACCTTCTTCACGTCTTGCTCATGTTACTGAAATGGTTCAACTTGCTGCATTCGGTTGTCCTTCTTTACCCACTCATGCTCTTTCCCACAGTAAAGGGATCTTGCTGACCACCGACTCTTTGCTGGTGTCTCACTGCATGTGATGCAGAGGCAGTTGTGCCCTTTAGACTCATCCTTTCTTTTGAGGCTTCTGCTGCACACCTCATCTCCAAGCATTGTTTCATGGGAATTTGTCCGGAGCCATCACTCTTGCAGGTGTCCATCCCACATGCTGCGGACTACCTTGTCCCAAGTTAGAAAATCTTTCAAGTCTCCAAAATCACAGGTACGTGTGTAAAGTGGAAGCACAGGGATCTATCTATCTCCTCTTTGGATCAGTCCCTAGTGAAAAACCTGGGTCACTCCACAGCTTCATTTGGTCTTGGGCCTGCTGGGAGATCTCAAGCAGTGCTGAGCTTGGAGGTGTGCCAACCTCTCTGCCTCATTCCCTAATAAGGTAAAATCACAGTTTTACTTCCCTGCAGTGCACAGTGATTAGACATACAACAGCCAATATGCCTGGGAGCCTCTGGGGCACCAGCGTTTCCAACACTCTTCTCAGGCTGGCAGGATCTGAATTCACAGAGCAGCGGCAGAGGATACATGGAGCCCTGATGGTATCTCAGTGCCACTGTACAGGCTCTTTACTGCTGCTGCAGGAGTTTTTAATGCCTAGAGGATGAAGAGCCATTTCAAATAGAAACATCTGAACTCCAGATCAGAAAAACAAGATACCATAAAAACAAGCTCCGTAGCAATGTATCACAAGGACGACCCTAGACCCTGGAGAAGTGCAAAACGCCCACTTAGATTTTCCCTAACAAAACAGTCATTTTTATAAGATATAGAACAGAGATTCCAAAGGCGATGAAGCAGAACAGCAGGAAAACTCATTTAAAAGCCAGTCTCTTCTTACTAGAAGCAGTCACGGTGCACTTCAGACTTAACACGGCGTTCCTTCCACTGCAATACAGATGCGTGCAACAACACAACCTATAACAACTTCTTCTATTGTCTAACAACACAGCAGACACACAATGTTCTAATTTAGCTCGGGGCACGAAAATAAGAAATTATTAGCATTATGTTACAGTAAGGTCTAGAATCCCTAAGAAAAGCTCCATTGTGCTGTGTACTATACAGATATGTAGTAAAGAGACTTCCCCTGCTTCAAAGAGTTCACAGTCTAATGACTGCTAAGAGATACATATAAAGTTCTGCACACAGGAAATTGTTCTCACTGCACGACAAGTTTGATTTGTTCTACAAACCCCAGGAACTATGCTCCATATTTTTTGAGCATCATCTCTTGGCATCTTTTCTGTTACCCGGTTTTCCTCAACTCCCTTAACTTTACTCTCTGTGCATCAGTATCAGGATATAAACCAAGGGAGACGCAGCACTTCTGTCTGCTATATGGCTAGCAAAAACAAACAAAAAATTCTTTTAATTCAGAGTCTTTCACGTTATTTAGCTTCCAGAATTCTCACCAAAATGCTTTTGCATAAAGTTTCTGCCTTATTAGTCCCACACACATACAAATATGATAGGTAATTGAGAACCTCAGACTAACCAGTACCCCACAAATCTGAGGCTGTCTTTGGGTGGCTTAGTTGCAGATTCTGCTTGGCTGCTCCTGGAGAGCTTTCCAATGTGTTCACGAAGCAATCTGATTGACCCGGACCCTCTGCCTCCCTCTTATATCCAAAAGTTACAGATCCATGTCAATTAAAAAGATGTTACATAGCTGACCACTCAAATCAGTCACTAGGCAGAAGCAAGAGTTATGAAGCATGTCACTAAAAAAATCTATAAAAATTGTTAAGCAAACAATCTCAAGCTGTTAGTCTGGTAGAACATTTCCCCATAATGAGAGTCCTAAAATATATCCAGACTACCGGTTTTTCACAGGCACATAGCCCAGCATATCAGAGAGATTGAGAAAGAAAGTCTAATCAGGTCCACTTCATGTGATCACTGCCTGCCCCATCTCCTGGCTTTGCCATAGCGATGCTAAATTCTGCAGAGGCCTACTAAATGCAAAAAGGAAAAATAATTGATAGTTTATCCCTATAATTGGCAGTGGCTTAGACACCTGACTGGTTGCTAAAATATCCCTCTGCATATCCACTAACTATTTCTATCTATGCAGATCTCTCAAGGAAGACCAGGCCACTGTGGAGAAGCAAAAAGAATTCTTTCCATTCATTGATCTTCTCTGCAGAGGACATGAGGGTGTCGCATGATGCACGATGGGCCATGATCTGTGTAACTTTCCTGTTCACTTTTGCAGTGTAATTGTGTGGTTTGATGCAAAATGTGCCATTCAAGGCTCCTTTTTGAATGTTCTGCCATATTGTTATAGCATTATATATGTGTACAGATATGAAGTATGTTACATGGTTCAAACCATACAGGCTATCTTCTCGGTATGGAGGCTGCAGAAGTACATAATAAAGACAAAGCAAATTGAGCTCCCCGGCTCTGGTGGAACAAAGGAAATCACCCCAACCCAGGAAGAGGTCGGACTGAGGTGGGATTGAAAACAAGTACAAACATTTTAAACAGTTGGAGGCTTTTTGCCAGAGATTTTCCAGCTTGAAACAGCTACAAGAAGGATTGGGCCTTTTCCTAGGGATAGGCAGAGACTGGTTGCTAAACCATCTTTTAGCCAGATCTTGTGAATGATCTTGGACGCTAAGGATAGTTAGCATGCAACTCGTATCTTTTATTTGATTGTGGTAACTCTTAAGTCCTTCATTAAATGATTGTGCATTGATTTGCTATATACTCACTTAATATCATATTCTAATCAATCAACTTGTGTTTGTTTCATCTAACGCTGTGTGAACTTTACAGGGTGTGAATGAGCAAAGCTGGGCATATCCATTTCATTGATAAAGGGGCGAACAAGTGTCTATAAACTACAATGATTGGAGAAGGGTTGCAGAACTATTATAAAAATGATCACTTCAATCAGCATCTGTAACAGATGACTTTGGGATAGGTAATGTAATGTCGATTTTTTTAAACAGGCTCCAGAGGTGATCCTAGCAATTGCACACTAAATGGAAAACCAGGCAAAATGCTTAAAACCATAGTAAAGATGATGCAAAATTACTCGAGATAATTAAGTCCAAAGCAGACTGGGAGGAGATACAAAGACATCACACAAAACTGGGGAACAAAATGGCAGAAAAAATTTGCTTTTGATACAAGGAAAGTAATACACATTGGAAAATGTAATCCCAACTATACCAATAAAATGATGAAATCTAAATTAGCTGTTACCACACAAGACAGAGATCTGGGAGTTGTTATGAATAGTTTTCTGAAAAGAAATCCACTCATTTTCTAGCAACAGCTTAAAAAAAATCCTAAACAGAATGTTAGGTACCATTCGGAAGAGGATAGATAATAAAGCAGAAAATATCAAGCCTCTATATACATCTATGATATGCCCACAATTAAATACCACATGTAGTGCTGGTCACCCCATCTCAATATATATAGATATGGATATAGACAAAATGAATTGGAAAAGGCAGAGAAAGGGGCAAGATGATTAGAGGTACGGCACAGCTTCTGTCTGATGACATATTAAAAGACTGGGACTGTTCATCTTGGAAAAGAGATGAATAAAAGGGAAATATAATAGAAGACTCTCAACTCAGGAATGGGGTGGAGAAAGTGAAAAGAAAGTGTTATTCACCCCTTAAAATACAAGAATCTGGGATCAACCAATGAAATTAATAGATGGCAGGTTTAAAACAAATAAACAGATGAAGTTCTTCACACAAGTGAGAGTCAACCTGTGGGACTCATTGCCAGGGGATGTTGTGAAGACCAAATCTATAACTGGGTTCAAAAAAGAATTAAATGAATTCATGGAGGATAGGTCCAGCTGTGACTATTAGCCAAGATAGTCAGGGATGCAACCCCATGATCTCGGTGTCCTTAACCCTCTGACTGCCAGAAACTGTGACTGGATGACAGGGGATGGATCACCCAATAATTGCCTTGCTCTATTCATTGCCTCTGAAGTCTCTGACACAAAACAGGATATTGGACTAGACGGACCATTGGTCTGACCCCATGCAACTTTCTGATATTCTTATTTACTCATCCAATATTAGAAAACTTATGCAGGAGTCATTTCAGGGCAACCTCTCCTGATACAGCTGAAGCAAAATAAGGGCAATTATCTGTTTAGATTTTTTTTGGTTACGCCCAATAAAAGAAGTTTTATCACTTTGGTTGCAAACACATATTCCCTGATGACACCAGAATAAACAAATTAAATGAACTGGGGAGAGTTACCCCCTACAATCAATGCACAGTTTGGGGGAAAGATGGGCCAAATAGGATGAAGCATTTTTTTAAACATTCAACACGAAAGCACAACTGAAGCGCATAACTATAATGTCATGGCTTTGCTGTTTCCCTTCCCTTTTGCATTTGTTCCTTCTCTTTTTCTGGTTAAGGATATCATCATTTCCATTTATCTTTAAATAGAAAATGTCTAGTATTTGCTTTCTGACAATCCACATTTCCTGAAAATGTGCAACTTACACAGATTACGGTAAGGTATAGTTATAATGGAAAGTATCTTACAATTTTCTCTCCAGTTATTCATGGGGAAAACAAATTAAGGGATGTGCTAATATTTTGATTTACAGACACTCATTTTTCCTTAACAAGGGTCTTTGAAAATACTGTAAAATGATTCTTTCTCTTTTTTTCCTTGCATTTTAGTATTTTTCATTATTTTAGCTGCACTTCATCATTTCAGGGCCCTTACTACACATCATTCATTCTGGTGGGGTTGTGGGCCACATACTAAATCCTAACTTCTCTCTCTTAAATATGTTGGGTCTGAGGAACTGGTAGAGACTGGCCTGGCCCCTTGCCACTGAAATACATGAGGGGGATTTTGTAAACACTGCAATTCTACCAGGCCTCTTTTATAACCTTCCATGCTTTCTTAGCAGGTCTCCTTGAACATATTTTAAAATTCTTTTTTCTCTTTCCATCTTTTAGCTTGTGATTCCCTGCCACTTCAGGAAGGCACTGCTTGCCAGTCATTGGTTCAGAAGCTCCAGACTGGACCCAAATGTATTTGTTTCCTTCCTAAGACGAGGTGGGCCTTTCAGCAGTGGGATGGAAGAGATTAGGTTGGGTTCCAGACATTAAAGCATCTAGGGCATAATCACATCTGGGACACAAGCAGTTTCTCCCAGTCAGGTTTTTTTTCCTCATATTGGTTTGTTTTGACATACACTAAGGGTGCTATGCTACAAACAGATTTTTTGCAAAATTTGTAAACCCCTAGAAGGTGGATGGTGGAAGCAGAAGACCTCATATATCCTGATTTTCATAAGACTTTTGACACATTGCCACATTCCTGGTCTCATAAACAAGTTAGGGAAATGTAGTGGAGATGAAATTATTAGAAGGTGGGGGAATAACTGCTTGAAAGATTGTGCTAAAAGAGCAGTTTATGAGCAGTTCATTGTCAGACTGGGAGGATATATCTAATGAAGTCCTGCAGTGGTCAGTCCCGGTCTAGTGCCATTCAATATTTTCATTAATGGCTTGGCTAACAAAGTGGAGAGTAGATGTATCAAATTTATGGATGACACCACGCTTGGAGGCATTGCAGCACTTTGGAAGCCAGGACTATCATTAGGAATGAGCCCGGCAAATCGGAGAAGTGGTCTGAAACCAACAAGATGAAATGCAATAACGACAAGTACAAAATACTACATTTGGGAAGAAAAAAATAAATACACAAAATGGGAAATAAGTGTCTCCATGGTAGTGCTGCTGAAAAATGTCTGGGAGTTATAGTGGACTACAAACGAAGCATGAGTCATCAATTTGATGCAGATGAAAAAAGGTGAATTTGATCATGGGGTGTAGTAACTGAAATATCATGAAGGGCTAGTCTTCGCTGACCATGACAAAATCACTGCTGTCAGCTCAACCTTCCCAAGCGACTGATCGGGTCTATGAAGACCCTCTCAGTTGATCAGGATGCTGATCTACTAAGGCCACGCCGGAACTGGCGTGGCATTGAGTCAAAGGAAGGCCGCTCCCTTCCAAGCAAGCACCATGGACACTCTGGGTGTAGGGCTGTCAAACTGAGATACACAAGTTATTTTAAGTAACTTGCATATCTCCGTTCGACTGCCACCGAAAACAGCGGGCAGTGTAGACCTGCCCAAATAAGACACAAAGGCTATGTCTACGCTAGGAAAAGTTAGTTCAAATTTGTTAATTCAAATTAACAAGTTTGAGGTTAGTTCAAACTAAACAAACTTATTCGTTCAAATTAACAAAGTGGACTAATTCAAACTAATCTGTAAGTGTAGATATACCCAAAGGTAACTGTCATCATCCACTTGGCACTGGTGAGTCGTCAGCTGGTGTACTGGGTGTAGTTCTGGATGCCACACTTTAAGAGAGATGTGGACAACTTAAAAGGAGTCCAGAGGAGAGCAACAAAAAGTATAAAAGGTTTAGAAAAACCTGACCCATGAGGAAAGGTTAAAAAAAATGCATGTTTATTCTTGGGGAGGAGGGATGGAAAGACCAAGAGGGGACCTGATAATAGTCTTCAAATATGTTAAGGGCTGCTCCAACAAGGAGGATGACCATATGTTCTCTGTGTCACTGAAGTCTGGAGCCTTAGAGTGTGTCTAGACTGAGGATGGTAAAAATCACCGCCATCAGTGCGATCTTCTGGGCATGATTCAGCAGCAAGTATGAACTCGCTGCTGCACTCTGGAAATCGCTTCAGCAACTCCTGTCTCCTAACTGAAGCTGCTGAAAGCTGACTGCAAGGCATTTGCGGTCAGCTTCCCCTAGTGTGTCTCGGCAGCTTAGAAAGTCGTCGGCAGATATGCAAGGTATTTTACATGCTTGTGTATCTGCTATTGACGGCTGCCGAAAAGCCCGATAAGTATAGATTAGGGCTTAATCTGCAGCAGAGGAGACTTAGATTAAATATAAGTGTAGTCAAGATGTGGAATTTGCTTCCAGTGGAGATTGTGGAATCTCCATCACTGGAGGTTGTTGAGAGCAGGTTGGACAAACAATTGGCATGGATGGTCCAGGCTCTAGGGATATGTCTACACTAGCATCTCTGTTAAGTCAGCTTCACAAGGTCAACTTTAAATTGGCTTAAAGTTGACCTTGTTAAGTCAATTTAGAGCGTTGACAGTGAAAACTCCTGTCAACTCCCTGCACCCACCGTGGCAGGTGCTAGGTTGACCCTTCCCTGTGGCCAGGAAGTCTGGGAGGGGGCCTGGAGGACATTTAAGTCAACTTAAGGGCTACTCCCTATCTACACTGGCTTAAGTCAATTTAGTAAGGTCAACTTAACCATTAATCAGTCTTAAGAGGCGTTATTAAGCTGACTTAAGGAAGTGCTTAAGTTGACTTAATAAAAGCCCAGTGTGGCCACTGGGGTCTGTTGGTCAGCTGAAGCTTCCTGAAGTCGAGCTAAGGCTCCAATGTAGACGTACCCCAGGTGTAATAGGTTCTGCCTCAGTATTGGGAGCTGGGACTTTTTTGAAGCCCTTCCTAGCGCAACATTGCTATGAATTTATGGCTGGTTGAATGATGGCAAGGAGGGTCATGCATGGCCATCAGCCAGTATCTCCCTTGGCAGAAGCATCGTATAGAAGGATAAGAGACAGAATACAAGGAAAGTGGGTGATCTTGGGAAAGAAACTTATGAAATACATTAGTTTTGAACAATGGGACTCAGTTATAAGATTCTCAAATACACAGTAAATATCACTATGATTATCCAGTGCAACCACCAAGTCATCCTTTTGTCCCCTGGTTTCCCATTTTGTGGGACTTTAGGTGCTGACGTATCTCAAAGTACATTGTGTGATCTTGTCAAAAAACGTAGTACAAAGGGGATCAGTTGTGTCTGGCATGCTTTGTTCCACTTAGAGCCATCTGCTTCCTGCTGTGGGTTTCATTGTGAGAGAAGAATACTGCTATGGTGATAATGCCTAGCTCTTCTATAGAACCATATGTTTGCAGTGCGCTTTTGCAGAAACAAAAGGATGCGAGACCCTGTTCTGGAGAGCCCTCAGTTTCCGTGAGGCAAACACAAACAACGAAAGGAGAGAAAAGGATGAGGGAGGGCTACCAGGAATGAAAGAATGGGTTATGTTTCCTCAGACAGAAAGAAAACTCATCATGAGGAAGGCCCAAGAGGCAGTGCCGGAGAGGGATGGATACGGAAGGGCTAATGAGAAGGCAGAAGGTGAGCTCACCTATCTGGGAAGGCAGTGCAGTATGCAAAGGAGACAGAGTGGTTTTGGTGGCATCTATAAAGGGGCTGGAAAGGAAGTGAATGAGGGTGCTCCTGGGTTATTCTCAGAGTAGGGGACAGCCTGGAAAAAAGCACTGGTGAGAGACAAGAAAAGAGGGCCCACGCAGCAAGCCACCTCACAGTGTGCAGCAAGGGACCCACTGCCACAATACACTGGATAGCTTCCTGCATGCCAACAGCTCCCAATCCTGCAATGTCAGGACAGATTTTGGGCCCCGATGGCCAGACATCCTCTACACTCGTCGTAGCCAGACTGAACTGTGTGTCAGGCAATGCTCTATGGCAGGACCAGCCTGACTATATACGGCAAACTAGGCAGTCACCTGGGGCGCCAGGCTTTAAGGGGCACCAAATTAGATGGAAGAGAATTTTTTCTCTATTTAAAAAATTCATTAATGCAAAACTAGACATTCTCATTTTACTCTGTACTCGCAGTTTGTCTAGGGCATCAAAAACCATAGGCCAGCCATGCTGAGGAAGTCCTCTGTAATACTAAGAAAATCTCCACCAAGCAGAGCAGGAGTGCCTGGCTATTTGGGGAGTAGAGGCCTGCAGACAGAGCGGAGAAGTAGCATGGGGAAGGCGTCATTTCTGGAATAACCCCTCCGCCAGGTGTTGTCAGCAGCAAAAAGGAAAAGGGTCAGATATCCAGGAGGTCCTCTTAATATTATCAGCGACACCAGCCTGAGCCCCTGCCTGGAAACCTGAGAAACATTAAATCCCTTCCCTGTCACTCTTTAACAGGCAATATTTTCCCTCATTCATGCATCGAGTCTCTGTGTAACAAAAGGACACCTCCTTACGGGAGGAAAGAAGCCCAGCATTAAATTATGGGAAACACATCTATAACTCATCCTACATTTATACAGACAGTGAGTAAAACACCCACCCCACACCCATAAGCAGAGTCTTTATCGTGAGTTTTCCACCTGCTGGTGTGAACATCTGATGAACAAATGTTCCTTTGACAACTCACTTGCCCTCCGCTCTCCCCCATTCACGGAGAGTCAGCGGTTGGTGAACTCTCCTACTTCAACAGTTTTGTTTTCCCCCGTTGCCAGTTCTTGCTGCTCCAGGTTTCTTGGAGGGTCAAACACCAGCGTTCATGTTTAATGCTTCACTGCACTCCATCATTTTGCTCTGCATCTCCTGGTCCAGTGCACATTCAGGCTGTGCTCCATACCACGTAGCAGTCACCTGTCTGTGCTGAAAGCAGGGCTGCTGACTTTCCTAAGAAAAGGCAGCAAGATCCTTTTGCATTGGTTGTATTTGGGACAGGATGCTCCAAACCTCACCCCCATTAGGCAGCTGCCAGCTCCCCCCTCCTAGGAATACTTTGCTACCACTGACTCCAATGTGCTGCTTGTCTCCAGAACTGAAAGGATGTGACACATCACTGGAAAAAAAAAAAACAGGCACTTGATGCTGGGAGGAGTGGGATAGTGTCCTTCACTAAGAACCTCGTGCACCTGCCCCTGATCCACACACAGTGCCACAGTGTGTCACAGGTGCCTGAAAGCACCGTGCTGTTCAATTACCTAGGACTTCACTTGAGAGCTGGAATGAGGTCGGAGTGGTGCCTCGATCCCTTGTAACAACAGGGCTACTGGCTGCTGTGAAGCACTTTGGGAGGAAATGTCAAACCCACACAGTCATTTCAGCTGACGCAAAGGTCTGCGCATCAACCCTACAATTTATTTTACAGCACAGCTGTGTGAAGTGAAGGCAAAGACCACTTGAGGAAAGTCTTAAAAGAGATAAGCTATGTAGAGATCCACCCCCAGAAAGAGAAAATACACAGGTTCTAATCCCTGAAGAGGCGGCCATAGGTCCCAGGGTTTGAGTTGGTCATGTAAATCTGCAGTATTTTTTCTTGCTCATCTCCCTGTTAGTAAATAGCAATGCTAGAAGGCCTGGGACAAAACCCACTCAGTCGGCAAGCCAAGTCCAGGAAAAGTGGCTGAGCAGAGTGTCCGTCCATTCAAGAAATGCAGCAGCCTGCAACAAACCCCATTCTCTCATCAGCTCTTGAAGTTCTCCTATTAGTTGTCGAAGCTGTGACTCCACCCCTTAGTCCTTAATATTGAAGAACTTGTGAGCAGACAAGATTATCACTTACATTAGACCTTGTAAATCTTCCAGGGCGTGCCTGCTTATAAGGGGCCGGAAGTCAGAAGTACAATCCCAGAAAACCAAGGATGTGACAGACGTATAGTCCTTTACCCATCAGTGCTTTGCTCCTGTTTATTGCAAGAGACTCGGATTGTTTCTAGCTGGCCAGCTCTGACCTGTGTTGGGCTGTTGTTCGAGTCCATACTAGTAAACACAAAATCCTCCAAAAAATGGGTGCCATCAGCTGGTAACCCACCACTCGGTCCATCTGGAAAAGGAAGCTGAAACTCACTGTATCATCGGTGACATGGTCCCTTGACACAGGATGAACATCTGGCACCCTGAGTTATGATTATATGATTTTCCTATTCACTTGTACGCTGCAATTGTATGATTTGTTGCCAGTTACACCATGCAAGGTTTCTTTATGGATGCTCATAATCTATTCTCCATGACTGGTATGATACCATGTTTCCTGCAGCCTCACGCATGTGTACAGAGGGGGACATGTTTTCCATGGCTCAGGGGGAGGAGACAGCCAGAGCCGCAGTGAGCAAGGAAACACCTGGAGGAGCCAACAAAGATATGCTAATAGAGGTGACTCGGAAGAGACAAAGGAATCACCTCTGCCCAGAAAGGGAAGGGTCAGGGGAGTTTTGGAACAAAGAAATACTTGAAGGGATTTGGGGGCTTTTGCCTGAGGATCTCCATTTTGAAACAACTTCAAGCAAGATCTGAGCCCTGCTTGGTCTCAGGCAGAGACTGGCTGTGCAGACGCCTGGAAGCCAAACCTCTTGAGCATAAACTTGGACTATGAGGTCAGTTTAGGTAGTGTTATTAGCTTAGTATGTGTGTTTTACCTTTTATTTCCTTGTGGTCTCTCCTGACTCATTAATATTGTGATGCTGCCCTGATTGGCCATATTCTCACTTAGAATTATAATCTGATCAATAAACTAGTGGCTGTTTTACCTAAAGCTATGTGATCTTTAGAGGGTGTGAGTGAAGAAAGCTGGGCATGATCCATTTCTTTGTTAAATGGATGGACTTGAGTATATGGTGGGTCCTAATCGCTGTAGACTGTGGCTCCCATGGTGGTGTCTGAGGCTGGGGAACTGTCCTCGAGTAGCCAGAGGGCACACACCCGCTGCTTGCGACCGATTGCATGCTAGAGCTGGAGTGGATTGATTCAGGAGTGAGTGGTCACCTGGCAAAGAGGGGCAAATTGGGGGTTCAGGAGTGGGAATTGGGGCAGTCAAAGCAGCACCCCAAAGTGGATCTGGGGTGAAACTTGTCATGCCCATGTTCCGCTTCACATACAGAACAAAGTTGAGACTTCAAGCAGAAAAAGCCTCTGAAGCAGCAAAGAGAGTAAAGGATATACTGCAGCCCCAGTAGCCTTCAGCATCTTCTCAGAGCTCAGTGTGAGCAATAGTGACACCTATTTGTGGCCGCCTGACACTTTTCATTGCAACCCTGCATTTTCTGTTGCCTTTAACTTTAGTGATCATGGGACTGAATTTTTCCATGCTTGCTCCCTGCCTTGAAGTGAGTTTGCTTTGGAAAGCAGTGCAGCCATTTCTGAGCCAGAGATTAGTGGAAATAGGTCAACGTCTACCTATTTGGCCCTTTCTTGGAATAGCAGGAGCACCTCAAAGAGTCAGAGCAGGACCTCCAAAATTGGCATGTAGTGTATGTAGGTCAAAGATCTGGGAAATTCTGCTATTCCCTCACCAAAAATTTAGACAAATTCTCCCAAAATTATGAAGAAAAAAATTCAGTATTTACGCATGTGCATCCCCGACACTGAAAGAAGAAAGAGTCCCATGGAGAAAGTAAAGTACATGATCATTCAATGAATGCCCTATGATTTTATTTGATTTGATTTGATTTGATTTGAATGCCTATTATAAATCTAACACACAACAGGTACTGAAGAAAGATGGCATGTGCCACGTTTCTTCTGGCACTTCTTAACTGCTGAGTTCTTAACTTTGCAACCTTTATCCTGTTCTCAGAGTGCAGTTTTTTTGGTGTGCAATATGATGCCACAGTATTACAGCTCTCACCAGGTTTAAGGAGGCTGGGTGAATAATTATCTTTGCACCATCCTTCTCTGCAAGCTGCAAGGTCTGAGTTATGAAGCCCAGGAGAGGTGTGTGATTTATTTCTAATCTATTCATGGGCCACATAAAGCTTGATGCTGGGTTTCATATTTTGTTTCTGGTGATTTTTCTCACATCTAGATACTGTAATTGTAAATGAAGGGCCACATCCTCAGCAAAGGGGTAAATCAAGAGAGATCCATTAAAATCAATGATACTAGAAGGACCAAAGCCATCTGCAGATCTGGCTCGGTAGCTCCTGATATACAGCCTGTTCCATGCATTCTTATTTGTGGTTCTCTTTAACTGGTTTTGGCAAGATGACCACCATAAATTAAACTAAGTAAATATCATTGGGCAGCTCTTTGAGGGGGCAGAGAAATGGTTTCCTTGACAACACTGCTACCAGGAATATGAAATTTTTTTCAGGAGCAGTGAACACAGCTGGAGGGCCTAAACAAAGATCAAGTGGTCCAGGGTCACTGGGGTTTTCCAATGGCAAGAAAAGACCAAGGTGTGGAGGAGAAAAGCATGATGCTGGGATGAAAGAGTGTCCTTGGACCTGCCATGAGTGCAGGGGACGGGTTTTGAGGACCTCTCATCGTCCCTTCCAGTTTCTATGATTCTATGAAAGTGAATTGGAGTGTGACAGAAAGTGTGGTGGTGCCAGGACTGTGAGAAGACTTATTCTGGGCTCTGACGTGTCTGTTTTGAGGCATCCCTTCCCATCCTGCCTCGTTATCATCCATGTCTTGTTGCGGCGTGGATCCATCACAGGCAAAACTCAGATTCAGAGGTTTCCCGTTCCAAATGTGTAGCCGTTCTGCTAGCTGGTGTTGGCAACAGCTTGGTCTGCGTTCAGTGTCTAGGGGTTCCCCTTCACATGACAAAACAGAGGTGGCTCAAGCCACAGCTAACCTCACAAGACACCAGCCCCAGTGCTTCTCAGATGTACCATTAATGTGACCACCTCCGCACCTCAGAATCAGGGCTGGCTGAGCACATTTCCGCTGCCCTTTATTCATTCAGTAAGGATGGCAAGTGGTCCTTACCTCCCTCATTCAAAAATGTTATTAAAGTTAATGCTATAAAGTGACCAAATGCAGGAGGTTTTGAAAGGAAGCATTCTGTACACTTGGACATAATGCATAGATTATCCAAACAGTACACGGTTGTGTTCAAAAGTCACACAATACAAAACGTATGTAATCTGTGATATCCCAAAGTAAATCAATCCAAACATACTGTAGAGATACAAACATTCAGCCGTTCAGGTACATCACTAGTACAAAAGAGATCCTGGCAAAGCAGTTGTCTGCTGAATGCTTAGTCAGAGTAGGTGTCTCTATGTAAATACGGTCTGCTCATGGAGGCTTCTCTCCCAGTTCATCACTAGATGTCAGGGGTGAGCTCATTCAGACCCTGCAAACAAATATATGAAGCGAAACCAAAGTGCAAGGGAATCCAGAGGGTGTTAACACATATGCTGCCGGAGAAGCACACGCACAGGCCACCTACTTCCTGAAAGGGTTGTGACCAGCTGCATCTGTAACTCATCATCTGCACCAAACGGTATTTCAACAGGAGAAAGGGTCAGCCCTCCAGCAGTGCCGACTTGCACGGTTTCTTGAAAGAAGCAGATGTTTGAAAACCAGAATGGCTGACAAGTAAACTCCCATCAACATCAGCGGCCGGCTGACCTGCTTAGTCAAGCGTGAGCTTAATGTCTTGGTGGACATAGGACTGAAATAGTAGCCACAGGACAACGGAGATAGAGGGGGAGACAACAGAGGGGCTCACGACAGGTAGCGAAGCCAAGCACTGGGTCAGCAAATTGCCCAGACACTGAGCTGTGCTTCCTGAGACCTTGCTCGTGGAAACTTACAGCTTAAAAAGCAACATAGCCGGTGCCGTCCCTAAAGGAAATGGTGTGAGGCTCTCACCTCTGGCAGGAAACGGGCAGCAGACACGTAGCGCTAACGGCGTTTGCTGGCTTGGGTATGGAATTTAGCCATACTGCACAGGATGAGGCTGTGCTCCACCAGCTCTGAAATGGCTCTGTCTAGAGAGTTTTCCATAATGAGGAATGACTGTTCTCAGCATAGTATTTATGGGAAGACACTTGACGTGAAATATCTCCCAACCTGGGCAACAAATCTCCTCATCCAATTCAGGAGAAGGTGTGAGAGCCATTCGTGGGGTCGCTGGGTCAGGGGAGGGCCAGAGGGCCATGGGCGGGAGAGAAGTAGCAGCGGTCTCGGTGAGCCACACAGGGCAGTCTCTGCCAGGCGTGAGAGCCTTTCCCAGCTACTGTGTAACGGGCACCAAGCGAAGGATTCCCTCTCACGGAGGATTTGGGGTGGGGTCCTGAATGCACACGCTGCAATCACCGAAGAGAGATCAAGCACCACCTGCTCACAGCTGGCTATTGCTGGTGTTGCTGGAGGCAATCAGAAGGCCGTGAGTTTGGGAGCAATGGTACCCAAAGGGACTGTGCTACCCTCATCTGGCAAACATCGCACCACTACGCCTGTGTCACCCGGCCATTCAGACAGGGGCGATCTCAGCGATTCCAGAGCCCAGGACGAAAGTCAAGGATGGGACCCTTCATGCCATGTGGGACGTCCCATCCTTGACATTTTCCCCTGCCTTTCTGGGGCCCCACCAGTGTCCCAACCCCCCACTAACCTCGGAAGGTCCCAGCCCACCGCCGTGGTCCCTGGCCCCTACCAGCTCCCTAGCCCCACTGCTGGAGTCCCGGCCCCACTGTGGCCTTGCTGCAGACTGCGTCCAGGCTCCCCGGTCCTCTGCCAGCCTCATGGGGGCTGCCCCACCGCCGGCCCTGCCACAAGGCTCCTGACCCCACTGCCAGACCCACCGCGAGCTGCCACCATCAGCTACCTCCCCTGTCAATCCCCTGCTGGATCATGGGGGCTCCCTCACCCCACCACTGGGATCTGGGTCCCTGCCAGACATCCGTGGGGGCGATCCTCCTACGGGGCCCCGCGCAACTGTCCACACTGCCCACCCACTAAGACTGCCTATGCATTCAGATTGCCTGCATGAAGTAGCTGTGCTGCAATGCAGGCAGGTGAGACAACGTCCTCACGATGGAGATTTCTAGGCTTTGCTTTAGCACCTCCTCTCGTGTAAGGGGCATAGTGGAAAGAAGGTCCCGACTCTCAATCAAGAGAGAAAGCCAAGGCCCTGACCATGCATGGTCACTAAAAAGGTACCTAGATATTTATTTACTTAACCAAAGCAGAACTGTCCCTGACCAAACCCAAGATCCAGTCATTAAACTCTGTCTTCCTAAATTCTCCAAGCCGTTCCAGCTGGAAGCAGCGTTCTCTGTTTCCCTTTCTTCTAGGCATGTTCAGCATGATTGTGCATGCTGCCTGCTGATGAATTGTCACGTAATGTGTGTTGCTGTTGTACAAAGTGAATATGCATTTTGCAATGTGAAAATAAACTATAGCTCAAAGGATGCCGGAAAATCAATGGAGCGATTTCTATTACAAGGCACTCAGTAGGGAAAACCTGATTGAGAAAACCTGCATATGCTGCTCAGTAAGTGGCTACACAGAGTGGGAACACTCCACCTATATTTCACTATTTCTTTGTGTCATAAGAAAGGGAGCTAAAGACAGCCGAGGAACAGGCTGGGCAGAGAAACAGCAGAACCAAATTCCAAAGGGGCAGCTGTGTTAGTCTAGTAAAGCAAAAAAAAGCAAGGAGTCTTGTGGCACTTAAAGACTAATTAAGATTTATTTATCGCATGAGCTTTCATGGGAAAAAAATCCCACTTCGTCAGATGCTTTGAAGAGAACCAAAATGTACCACGTAAAGACCAATTGAAGGCCCTGCATTGCATAGTAGGCATGTGAGTGTTCCCACAGCTGTAGCGCCTTGTGTTAGCATTTGCCCAACAGCCCCCCAGGGACACCTGGTCATGGGATTTTCAAAAGAGCCTAGCAATATGAGATGCATAAGTTCTACTGGGATTCAGCCGGCACTGGGTTCCTTTGGAAAGTTCAGCCGTGAAGGTTTCTTAGGTGCAGAGCTACCATCTTTGAAAAACCAGTGCACAAGAGCCAAAAGGAACACCATGGCACGTGGTGCAAAATACCAGCATGCAAATTCCAAGCATGCACAAAACCCTGAACGAGGGTGCACGATTACTACCCGCATTGTTATACATTTTTGGAAAGGACGAACCGCAATCAGTATCTACATTTCACACCTTCTACAGGCGCAGCTACAAACCAGTGGCATGTTCCCAGCAGCTTGCTACGTTGAGTTTGCATGCTCACCTAACCAGACCTAACCTATTCATCAGGGGAGCCCGGAGTCCTTTGGTTATTTAACCTTCTGTGTCCCATCTGCATTGGACAGACACTTGCTCACTAGACAGCCAGATGCAAAGGTTTTCATATTTGCCAGTGTACTGGTCACAGCAGAGCCAATCAGCTCTTCTGATGTGTTAGTGGCCAACAGCCCCCTAGCCTTAGTCTACAGCATTTTGATTCACTTGGTGAACACGTGGGGCTATAGACATCTGTTGTCTGTGAAAATGCACTTCATGGGTTAGTCCATTTCCTACGCACCATTCATGAGAAGAAAAGACTGGTTATTCCCAGAAGACAGTATGCAGAGAAAAACATCAACCTCCCCTTGCTACCACTTGTCTGGCATCTTTGGCTTTGTTCTGTAAGATAGCACCCTTTGCATTGATTCCTCCCACAGCCTTTCACGTTACGCCCTCTTGCAGGGGCTGCAGTTCTTTGGCAGGTAGTCGGTCCAGTGCCATTTTGTGCTGGACTTTGGTTTGACAAGAAGATCCACACAGTAGACACAGTGGTTCAAACGCTGCACCGGAAGTGCACCACAGAGATCACCTTGTAGAAAGCTCATTTCAAAAGCATAACTCTTCGGAGGCGCTCCTGGCATCGCAGCATGTAGGAACAGAAGACACATGACGTGTTCTACAGAGCACGCCGGGTAGAAGGCATCTCCCAGCTCTCCCAGCCACGTGATGGGTTCGGACAGGCCACCGCTTGCCCCCCCAATGACTCCTCGCTTTCTGATGCATGAGTCCTTCTTTGCAGAGGTGGTTAGTGTTGCACGTGTGTGACTGATGGGGTTCTGACAGTCCCAGCTTCTGGGTTTACTCACCCGAGCAATGGGGTTGCTGAACGGCTACGTTCTGCAGCAGGGTCATCTGATCCGTAAGGGAAGGTGCCATGCTACGTGGTGCAGAGCCCGCTCACCGAGGGACGGAGGGGACCTGAGTCTCAGTCAGATGCTGAGCAAGAGTCCCTATTCCCACTCATCTTTCCAGGTGATGCTTTTCCTCATTAAACTTGGTATTTGCTGAGCTTTTCCTGTTAACGAGAATTGGATAGCTGAAGCCTCGTTAAAGGAAATGGGGTGAATGAAGTCGGCTAGTCTTCCAGCATCCTGCGCATTCACAGACAGCAAGGGCACTGGGGATGCCCAGGCTCCTCTGCTGTGGGGATTTCCAAAGGGGTAGCCGTGTGAGTCTGCACACAGCAAAAACAAGAGTAACAGATTTCTTCGGGCATCAGCTTTCCTGGGCTCCAACCTACTTCATCAGAAGCATGGCCTTCATGTAGCTGACAACGTGAGTTGGAGCCCACGAAAGCTGATGCCTGAAGAAATCCATTAATCTATAAGGTGCCACAGGACTCCCGTTGTTTTTGTTGTGGGGATGTTCATCACTTTGGGTGGGGCTGGGAAGCAGGTTCCCAGAATCATAGATTCCAAGGCCAGCAGCGACCACGGTGATCCTCTAGTCTGACCGACTGTGTCGCACAGCCAGAACTTCCCTAACTTGATTCCTGTTTGAACTAGAGCAAATTTGTAGGGGAAAAAACCACTCCCAGTGGTCTCCAGTCCATGGCTTTCAATGGCCATTTTAATTCCCTGTAACATGGCTGCAGAGGATGGCAGGGAAGCTCACAGCCGTTCTATCCCTACCTTGGGCACAAGAGCCTGGTGCAGAGAGACAGTAATTACCTACTACCATCCACCAACATAAAATTCGTTTTTGAAAAATAATTAGCATAAGACGCCAAATTTCCTGATTTGGCTCAGCTCAGTCTCCACATCTTCAACCAAGCGAAGGTCTTGTACCCCCTAACAACACTGCTAGGAGCTTTAAAAGATGTTGAATCACATTGTGGCCTCTGAGACCCACCACATCTAAGGTTCGACTGACAGACTTGGGTTGTCTGACAGATTCTTTCCCAAATCACTAAACTATGCTCCCAGTGTGTGCTCATTTGTATGTCTGTACACGTCAATGACTGGATATGTGTGTCAAAGTGTCTTTTGTAAGCATACGGGTGTGTATTTATTCAGGTAAGCAAGACACCATGGGTATGTCCACACACAGGTTTTAAATTGACATAAGGCTGGTTATTTCGATTTCAAATAGCTTTGGTCCACACAACATTTTCTTGTTTCAAAATGACAAGCGCTGTCATTTTGAAAGAAGGAAAGTTAGATTGATTCAATAAAACCTCATTTAAAAATTGAAATGATGCTTAGATTGCAACCATTATATCGAAATAACATAGTGTGGCCGTGTTATTTTGATTTAACAGTTGTTTCAATTTAAAATTTTGCCCTTCTCCTTCCCAGGGTGCCTGCCTTTATTCATATATTGGGTGAGGGTGTGGCTGTTCTAGGGGGCAATCTTGCCAAACATCCCATGGTGCCCCTTACCTAAATCAAACTAGCAAGTCCTGTCCCTGGACATGCTAGTTCGGTTTGACTTTCTGGTGTGGACCTGTTAAATCAATTTAGCTTAAATCGATTTAATTATTTTTATAGTGATTTTATTAAATCAATTTAAGTTAAATTGATTTAACTGTGTGTGGACACAGCCAATGAAAGATGTGCACAGACCAAGGTGAATTCCTGACCAAGGCCATAACTCTCTAGCCCTTGCTCACTGACTAACTCACGTTGTATTCCCATTGACTTGGCAATTTTGAGAGGTGCTGACACCTCTAATCCCAACAGCAGGCAATGGCATCTTTGGGTGCTCAGCACCTCTGAAAATGGGACCAAACTATTTCAGGTTGGGCACCAAAAACTCAAGACCCCAAAATTGTTATTGAGTCCCTCACTGTGTCCAATTCTCATTCTCACCCTGCCTACATCATGGTTGTGCCGACTTGGGTCCCTGGCTTTTGGAAAGATCTCCTTGCCGTACAGAAACAGGAACAGGCTAAGTCCAGTAAAGGGAGTGACTCCCTGAGACTGTAGAGTGAAGGGTGAGATTCAGAAGTGACTCAACCTCAGGGGGTACAAGCTGCCATGACGTGGCTGATGTCAGCTACACCAGGGGTTAAAGAATAAATGGGCGGGCACCAGAACCCTCTTAACTGGATAGGACCCACCTGCACATCTGGGCGCCCACACACACCCCAGCTCCTGCCCCCCAAACGCCTTCCCCCCACCCCAGCTACTGCCCCCAATATCCATTCCCCTGTCCCCAAAATCCATCCCCTGCCCACAATATCTACCCCCAGCACAAGCTGAGCCCCCCCCAATACTCACAGGCAGCCGCGTGCTGGGCCAGGAAATTATGCAGCCTGCGCATCCACAGGCTGGCCAGGCATGTCCCCCCTGCCCCACCTGCAGGAACACGTGGCAGAATGCCATTTCAGGGCCTGCTATTTTTAGGGACCCAGTGTTCGGGCCCCTAAAAATAGAAAATGAACCAGAATGCTGCATTCCAGGGCCTGCTATTTTTAAATAGTGGGCCCCGGAACGCAGCATTTGGGCACCATTTTCTATTTTTAGGGGGCCCGGAACGCTGAGCCCCTAAAATAGTGGGCCCCGGAACAGGTCATTCCGGGCCGCTTCAACTCCTGAGCTACGCAGCAGGAAAGCCGGAGCCGTGTGGGTGTGGCTGACCTATTGAGGGAGACTTACACCCACTGAGAATCCCTGGCCCCGTTTCTCTGCTGGGTCTCTTCCCTGCTGGGTGTTTCTCTTCTGGCTGGGTCTCTTCTTGTCATCAGGGGATGTTTCAATGTCAGGCAAGGTTTATTATTTGATCCAGAAAAGATCCACTGCAGGAGCATCTTTTGTCTGTTTTGCAGCCAGGTGGCATTTGTCTCCAGTCACTCCTCATTGCCAGGGTAGGTGTCAGGAGGATCCAGGACTGTTAATATCCAACCCATCAAAGACAGGGGTGAAGGCCACAGCGCACGTAAGAGAGGAAGGTAGTGGCAGTTGCTCGGTTTGTTTCGTCTTGTCTTATTAAAAGGAGGCAACAACAGTTGTGTGAAGTCTCTGAATATGTGCTGATTGGCCCAGACTTTCTATCCATTAATTATATTACACCAATAAAGCCAGCCATTGTGTGGACTGAACACGCTGAGTTCGGAAGCTGTTTGCAGCCCTGAGATGTTAACGTGAAGGAGTAATTGACAGAATCCAGGAGCCACAATTTCCTGGGATTTTGGAAGTGCTATTTCCCTACTATTACAACATGCAAACAATGGCCAAGTGTCTTCCTTCTCCATACGCATGCCTCCCCACTGAAATGGATTACAAGTGTATCATTAATACCACAACGACCTGGCAGTACTCGACATTTCATTTGCTGACAAGATGAGTGGCCCCAAGTATTCTTCCATCTCTCCAGGAAATGAAAAATAGATTCTGCCTGCGACTGGTAAATATTGCCGTTAAGTGAATAAAAATTCAAAAAGGAAAAAGCAATTTTCCTTCTGCTCATATTGTGTTTAGTTCTCAATACACTTCATGCAAGAGGCTCCCATGGCTGATGGATTCCTCCTAGATTATATCATGCCTTCAAATTTATGTGCCCTGGCTCTTTAAAAGACTGTTTGCACAGCTCTTTGCATTCCATGTTAGTCTAGTAACTGCTGACATTTGAAAGGTGCCAGCAAAGACAAATCCAAAATGTTTTTTTAAATGAGAGAAGAAGACAGAGCTGGGAGGTAGAGAAAGATGCAAGCTACACTCAGCCACTGAAATCAAAGTTTTCATGAAGTACGAATGTCAAAGAGAGTTTACAAACACTAATAGAGGATTCATGTGTCTTAAAGGTACAAATGACGTTTGCATTTTTCTTCCAAGCGCTCCACATACATTTTTTAAGTATTGTGAAGTGCTAAAAGAATACCCCAATGTCCCTTGAGAAAGCTGGCAAAGGCCAGCCGAATCAACAGCACTGGGCTTAGCTGTCAAAACCTGCCCACTTTTAGCCTGAATCCCAAATCCCAGGGAAGTTCCTTGTGCCCACTGAATTCATATGAATTGGCTGCTCAGAAATGACATTCCTATAATCAGATACTCAGAAAAGCAGCACTAGGCAAAAATGCTCATGCCAAATATATTTCTATCCAAACCCAGGCAGTGCTGGGTTTTACTTCAAACCTTATCTGCACCTTTTGTAAAGAGAATCTCCACTCTAAAATTAGATTATCTTCTGTTCCAGCATCTCCATGTGACGATCTGCAACTTGACACCACTGATTGTGCACGGTCAAACCAGTCCCCTACCCAGCGCTCCAAAGGTGCCCCATTAGGAATAAAGCCAAGAGTAGCTCTTGCCATGCTCTGATAAAATGATTCAATGACTGGGACAAGTTGTCCATTGCTCACATTCTCTTTCCTTCCCGTGGGCTGCTCAGAGACCTTCTCTGATGTAGATCACCATGCACTTAATTTACAGAGCTTCATTCCACCCCCTTCTACGTACTAGGGCAGTCTGCATTTTTAAAATGGCCTCCAATTTTATGGCTGTTTTTCCAACGGAGGGAGAAGAAAAGACATCTTCCCTAAAAAAACTACACTTCTCTCCCTTCTGCTTCTCCCCCTCTGCACTTCCTTCCTGTGCTCTTTTATCCAGTCTCCTCGTTCATGAGCTGAACAGCCTCAATCCGGGCCCAGCTCCTCAACGGGTCACAGCTGGATGACCCAGCTCCACCAGGATAGCATGACTGGATGTCCCATATGTAGTCCTCTCTTTACAGGAAGCATGGTTAGATGGCCCAGACGTGAGCTTATCCCTATTGTGATGTGTGAATAGTATTTGTCCGTTGTTCGTGTGATTGTTGTGGTGTTTTGCTAGAGGATAACAAGGATGGATTGCCAGGAGTTAGTGGCAAGTATACAGGAAAGGGACCCTGGTTTCAGACGTCCCAGTTAGCTTGTAGGACCTTGCAGGTTTCAATCGATTTGAAGCTTCAGCTCCTACCTTGCTGAATTCAGCAATCTGGCTTGGCCCGAGTGGTGGCGTGGCAGATTTAGGTGGGACACTGGAATGAGGATATCTTGGGGGGGATGAAAAGGCAACCCCTAAAGAACTTTAGTGGACTGATTCCTGACAGGCAGACTGGCCCCAGGAAGCCCGAGGTGGTGATAAGATACGCCTGGATTAGCTCTAGGGAAGCTAGGTATGGATACGATCCTTTTACCTTGTCTCTTGCTCTGCTTGGTACCTACCGTTGAACATAAACAGTGGGCTTGTTTGGGTTGCTCCACATAGGTCCCAGCTCCTGCTGGAAGAACTGGCAGGAGATGAATCAAGCCAGGCCTGCCGAGCAATCCTGGATGGTACCCCAGGAACCATAGCCCTCAATACAACCTCAGAGGGAGAGAATCACAGGCTACCCTGGGATGGGTAGACACAGGAGCTGTCAGATGTGGAGATGCATGTAGGCAGACACTGAAGAGGGGTCAAAAGGTGCAGCAATCGTAGCTCTTCAAATGAGTTATTTTCTCTAAGCCACCAACCAGCCGTAGTGAGAAGTTTCTCAAACACACACTACACCAATTAGGTAAAATCCTCATTAATAATGGTGCTTAAGACATGATGATTGCAAATCGGAATAATTTTTTCTGACCCGTAACTCACAAACAATTTGACCAATTTTAGGCAGACTTTGCAGTGAAATTCTAATTAGCCTCCAAGGTACACCGGTAATCTTTAAGCCAACCCAGTTAGGGAGGGAAGGTTAAAAATAGAGCTTTGATGGAATCTTAATTATGGAGAAATTTATATTTATACACGAAAACCTATGGCAAAAATATTCAGGCTGCAGATTCATTCCCTTGAAATTAAGGAACTGTCGGATTTACAGTTAATCTCACAACCTTATTTTGGGGCCCTGTTCACATGTGAATTACCAAAGTCTTTAACTAGAAGAGCCATGCTACTTAATCACTCAAAGGTCAGGAAATGCATACATTACAGTGCATCAGCAGCCACTGCAACTCTTTAGTTGGCGCATGCTATTCTGCAACAAACTCAACAGAAAATTAGGGGCAATTTTGGCCCTTATGAGAGCAAACCACACTAAGGGGCCAATCTGGGCCCTGTTTAATGACTCCAGTGGAGCCAGGATTTCATCCTAACAACTGGGGGAGCGCCCCTGTGCTGCCCTGCCTGCACAGTGGGAAGAGGTGTTCAGAACAAGGTGTTTCTCACTTGAGTCAGGGTCAGTGTTTTTCCATTTTCACTTTGCGCTAAGCAGCCCGCTCAAAGGGGCAATGGCCCTGCCACCTCTCAAGGCAGCTGCCATGTCCCCTTGTGGCTCCTGGAGTGCTGCTAGGCACCGTCACTAGAGTGATGATTGTCAGAGGCATTGAAGCATTTAAAGATGAAACTAGGCAGCCAGTGGGATATCGCAAAGCTAGCATTTAAGGACCAATGACACTTGTTCAGCGGGAGCCTAATCTTGTAGGCCCCTAAAGTCCTCTTGGTGCTTAAGATTCCCCCCGGGGGCTTGCACAATGTCACCTAAGTCCTGATGCCATGCCACAGTTAACGGATAGCTCAGAGCCCCTTAGTCCCAGTTGGATTCTCACCCTAGACATTTCCACATTTATCTGGCCAATGCAGAGCATACTTAATCGGCACAAAGACAGCCAGGGGAAGCCAAGCGTGTCTCCAGAACAACCAATACTCCAGTGGCAGGAGCACCCCAAGCAAAGGGAGAGTTGTTTGCAATTCCCTGCTTTTGGATTTCAAGCAAAGACTCCTCAGGCCTCCCACACCAATGCCCTAACCTCTAGATAACGGAGGATCTGGGATGGACCTCTCCATTGCTCCAGCTGGTTCCAGTTTGTAAACTCTTCTTTGGGCAGTGACTTGATCCAGATCCTCCCACATGGCCAGGAGGAACTCAAACCATTGGGTTAGAGGATCACGCTTGCTCTCTCTGATCTTTGAACATCTGGTACTAGGCCCCCAGCCAAGCAGAGAGGAGGGCTCTGAGAAGCTCCCTGGCACTGCAGGCAGCAAGCAGACACTGGTCCCCATGTTTCCTCCATGCAGCCATCCTCCAGATGCCGACTTCACACCCCCACACAGCTATCTACGTGGTGTTTCCATGCAAAAGCTCAAGAGGACAGCTCCCACTCAGTCCATGAAGCCCATCAGGCGACCTGAACATTTCATACGAACAGGCACCGTGGATTGTTTTCATTTCTACTTTTGTTTCTTTTCATTTATTTGAGAAGGGAAATAATTGGACTGATTGACTGGGTCCCCTCGAGGATGAAACGGCAATTCCCTGGTAGCAGCCATCGAGAGACGCTCCTGGCGCTGATGAGGAGCCATTGATCTTAACTGCTTGTAACAAAACTATTACTTTTAAAACCCAGCCAAACCTATTCATGTAATTCCCCATTATGCTCAAAGAGATGACACGGTAAACCCTTTCAAGCTTGGATGATGTCCCTCGAGTGCCTCAGCCTATTCAGTACTGCCGGCTGCAATTATTGGAATGAGAGGAAAACTTTGGCGTCTCTTTCTGTGGCAGCCGCTTGGTTTTTGTGCTGTCACCAATCCCGTGGTGCCCATGCGCTAGCTTCGAGAGGAGGTAGTTCACCGATTTATTACCTGCTGGGGAAGTTAGTTTATCACTTGCCTTCTGTGCTTTTAAATCACTTGGTTCTTTGAGAACCATTTTGATTTGTTTTTAGTCTGTGGGATTAGGCAGAAGATAATATTTCCCTTTATCTCAGGGATGGGTCAGGGTAACAGCATCTGTATCTCCTCTCACTGGCCCAGGACCCACTCTGAGACTTCCAGGACCCCAGTTGTTGCCACCCTGGATGCAAACCGGTGTCTTCTTCCCTTCTGACCAAGGCATTTCCAGGCTGCACGGTTCCCACCCTACATGCTGTTATTTCCAGCACAGACAAATTACCCAAAGACACCTGCTTACTTTTTCTTAAGAGCCAGTTACCGGGTGTCATTCCTACCATTCTAAAGTACCACGAAGATTACTTTATTCTTAAGATGAAAGCACTGGAGACAAAACAGAAGAACCTGCATGTGTGCCAATAAGCCTGTCAGAGCTCAGCCTGGCGTGGGTTCAGGTGAAAATAGTCCTTCAATTTCCCATCCAAGGAGTTTTCCTCTGGTCCAAAGTTCATCACAGTTTCAGCTTGGAACAAGTATCCAGTGTCATGGGTCCTCAGTAGGTCCAGTCCTCTAAGGATCTGGATTTCAAGCAAAGACTCCTCAGGGCCGGGGTCCTGGGTCCTGGTTCAGGTGCTGGATCAGGAAGGAGATGCTGAGCCAATTTAAACCAGGCTATTTATCCAAAACTCTTTTGCAGTGCCTGGAGCATCCAGTCTGAACCAGCGTGCCCAAGCCTCTCCTGAGACTGGCTTCTGAGGGCCAGTAACTAATCCTAAGAGTCAATCACCCAGCTAAGGGACTCCTTGCTTTTTTTGCTGGACTAGACTAACACGGCTACCCCTTTGGAACTTGGCTTGATTTTAGGTGACCTCAGTATCTGGGGTTTTGGCTTCTGCGATTTATTGTTTATTGCCCATGATTTGTCCCATGGCTTTTACTAAATATACCCTTGACTGTCATACTTCCTACGTTATCGCTAAGGCTACATTAGCTTTCCCTCTCCCTATTATAACCCTTACACACAGTAACACACACAACTGTCCTCTAATATAACAGAGCCCAAAGGTGTTCACCTTAATTCAATAAGGTTTCACTTAATTCAATCATATTTATCTTAATTCCATAGTTTGTTCAGTTATTTCTTGTCTTCCTGTAGCCTCCAAGTGCAGGTAAGTAAGATACAGGTAGAAGTGCAGGCTGCCGAGCAGTAGTCAGCCTCCAGGCCTGTAAAACAACAGCTAAACTAACTTAATCAAGGTCCAAAAACCCTTGGCATGAGTAGCTAACCTGAGTAACTCCAGAATGCTGTAAAGAGTAAACTGCTGATGGTAACCAAAATATACGGATTTATTCCAGTTTGGAGTATTTTAAAATTGGGATCAGAGTAGTGAGGTTCTGGAATAGCCTTTAAGGGGAACAGTGAGGGCCAAAAACCTAACCGGCTAGCCTAACGTGGCAATTAAGTGATCTTTGACTACTAGTGGTAAATATGCCCGTGGTCTGTGGTGGGACATGTATATGGTCCGTCCAGCCCTGATCAGGGTTTCCAGCTGAAATGTCGGCATTACTAGACCTGGCCACCAGAGTGAGACCCCCAAAATCTGGAATTCGGTTCAGGGATGTCCCTACTTCTCTCTCTCCTGGTGATGCACCGGTTGCTCCATGAATTATTCTAGAGATAAACCAGGCACGGAAGTTAAACTTACAAGTTAGTAATTCCTCGACTTGGCCTTTCTTTACTTAAATTCCAGGGGCAGCTCTTGTGCCTGAGACAATGGTGTGTTGCAAATCTTCAGAAGCAGAACGGCTGGCAAACCCCTGGATTCAAAACAGTGCGAGCTTTTTAGTGGGTCTTTAGACTAGACTGGAACGCGTCTGTATGAAGACTCAAGGAGAACAGGAAACAATCAGGAAGAACTACAGTAAAAGTGATGTGAACAAATGACGTCTGCTCCTTTCACGTGGCCCCAGCTGGCTGCTTGCTGCAGCCCTTTTCTGATCGGCTACATCCCACACAGGCCATTTTGGAGAAATCAGGTGTAGTAGGACCCTGAGGTATCCGGCTGAGGGCTTCAGTGGGCCTGGTCACTCCTCACAGGAGCATATTTCTTTCTTTGGAAACAAATATGTCAATGTTTTTAAAATAAAATATCACAGGAGTTCAGTTCTGCAGTTTTGGTTTCTGTTCTGATTCCGGATGAACATTTCCATGGAATTAAAATGTGGTTTCTGGGCCAGCTCTCTTTTCTGGTTCTTTTAAAAGTCTAATAGACTGTTTGACTGGTCTGAGTTAGTCTCAGCAGAAAGAGATGGGTTGATTTATTGAGCCATCCCAAGGAGGCATCCGTAGCAAGGGATATAGACGTTAGAGAACATTTTTCAGCAATTATCCCAACCCCTTTCCATATTTCCCATGGGTGAATCATTAGCCGGACCCTCCTCCAAAACTCCATACAACTTTTAAAAGTGACAGGCACTCTTAGAACCCCCATAAGTTTGGTTCGCTGCGCAAATTACTGGGAAATTTTATATGGCTTGTGCTGTGTAGGACATCCCTCTGAAGACCTAATGGCCCTTTCCATCCTTAAAAATCTATGGATCTTTCAAAGGTGCCAGGCAGAATAAATTCCTGCGCAGAGCTGATACTGCTGCAGAGGATTCCTCGCCCTTTCTGGATCCTGCACCTGGGGTTTTTTCCACTTGCCTTCCAAAATGCGTTGTGTTCTCTGACTCCCAGCAGCTGGGAAAGCAACATCCCATCAGCACGCTCTGGTTTTCATTAGCTGAGCTTTCTAAAAGCAATTTCTAGTGCTTCATAATTGTTTCCCCACCAGTTAAAACCTCCTGAATTCCTTTCCAGCAGGAGAAATGAGTTGCCCCATTGCTGTTTCTTTCTTTCAGCTGTTGTGTAATTGCTGGAGACACTTTTTAAATCACATTGGGGAGTTTATATGAAATAAACTAGATGGAAATCAAATGTCAACTAACAGGTAGGAAATTGAAAAGAAAAATGTTTATGGAACAGTTTTCTTTGCTCCCTTGAATGGTTTAAATTGGTCCTGTCACTCATAAATTATTAATTTTAATTTACCCTGTTCTTTCTACTGTTTGTAAATTGAGTGGGCAGGAGGCTGGCGGCTGGTCAGTATGCGACAAAGATTAACGGGATATTTTATAAAAGGGATGGGTCTCCAATGCCGCCTGATCCTGGCGTGTAGTGATTGCATCGTTATCACCAGGAAAGGGCAGTTTTGACCAGGAATGCAATGCTTCCTCAAAGTCCTCGGCATATCCCACTTCTTCTGAAGTCAGTCTTTTTAGGTAGTTCCAGATGGAGATCTTTACCAGTCGAGATAGCTTGTGTTTAAAAAATACAGCTGTATAATCCCAAAAGAGACATTGACAGGAAATAGCTCATGGGCAGGTTGGTATCAGTGTCTGGAGGCAGCTCTACACCACGGCAGATCTTCATGGCAGTCGAAGGGAGATACACAAAATACTTAAAATACCTTGTGTATCTCCGTTCAACTGCCTACCACTTATTTATCGACGGGAAATGCCTTCCCTTCGACTCAGTGCTACTCCAGTTACTGGGGTGGATTGGCTGCGTGGGTCTTCGCAGACCCGATCAGTCGACTGGAAAGATCAATCTGACAGTGGCAACCATCGGTGAAGACTAGCCCAGGGGCAGTTTGAATGCAATGTGCTCTAGTAGCTAGAGTTGGCCCTTTCAGATGCAACGCCTTGGTCATAGCTAGGCTTGCAAGGGTGAGATGTTTACTGGCAAATGTCAATGACTGTTGATTTCATCATAAGCACACAAACTGCTGGAAAAAATATTTCCATTGGTAATAATCCAAAGGCACAGCTAGGCTACGTAAGGAAAATGCTCCTTAAGAAATTAAAGGAGCTTGATTCCAGGGTATTTTCTTTGTGTATTTTAATGTGTGATATTCAAAAATGTATTAACAATCAAACAGTTTTAACTTTTTGAATCTCAGTGTCGGCTGTCACTGTCTGACACCCCACCACCACCACCAATTTGCTGAAACTGTGAACATTTAGACCGATAAAAATAAAAATTAAAAAAACCCTTAAAAGTAAATGTCTGTAATATTCATTGAGATCAACAAATAAAAACTGAATTTTGCCACCCAGAGTTCTTACCTGACCATTTCTAGTCTGCCTTGTTGCTCCCGCAAGATGAATAACAATCAATGAACCCCCACGAAGGTGAGCAGAGAGACGTCTTCTTGTTAGGGTTCAGGGAACACCTTTTAGAAGAGGGATGTGAAAGCCCTGGGGAAATGGCAGAGTTGAGGAAGCAGCAGACAGCTGAAGAAGGCTACAGACCAAACTTCTTACTTCTTCTCATGCCCAGCCTGTGTGTCCCCCCCAGGCAAGGAACTGGGGGTGCCAAGGCCGGATTTTGGTGTTTATAGGCCCTAAGCACTTTCACTCCGAAATGTGCAAAAAGAGGGGTAAATGCCAATTGATTTACATCGATTGACACAATGCACTTTAAACTATTCTAATGCTAAACCATGTGATTTGCATTATTTTTCTCTGTTTTTCCTGCTTTTTTAATTTGTTCCCTCCTTCGTAGGCCCTAAAAATTTCATAGGCCCTAGGCACTGTGGGAAATCCCGCACTGGGGAGTGCCTGCTTGCCCCAGAACAGATCCTTTCACAGCAAGAAATGCCGGTTCATCAGCTCTAAATGGAAACATCCAATGAACTTTTCATCACAAGAGTTGCTCGGGTCCAGACTATAATTTGTGGTTAAAACCATACAGCAAGAGACACCCCTCCATGCTCACCCACACCTCAGCGTCAGGGCATACAGCGGTGCGATAACTCCTCTCCATGACACTGGCTCTCTCACTACCTCACCCGTTCATGCTGCCCCCATCTATTCATCTGCCAGTAAAATGGTCAGGAGGGATAGTACCCTTTACCATCAGCCCTGCATGCAAATCCCAGTCAAGCAGGGTCACCACTCCAGAAAACTTCTCATAGAGTAATTCTCACTAGATCTACTGGTTCCAAAGGGGCAGCCGTGTTAGTCTAGTTCAATAAAACAAACAAGGAGTCCTGTGGCACGTAAAGACTAGCAAATTCATCTGTTGCATGAGCTTTCGTGGGAGAAAATCGCACTTCAGCAGATGTTTTGAAGCAGGGGGAACTTGCAAAATGGAAGGAAACTTCCCTGCCTTTATTTCCTCCCATTCTGGGAGTTGCCCCATCTTCAAAGAGTCTGATGAAGTGGGATTGTCACCCACAAACGCTCATGCAATAAATAAATTCTTTAGTCTTTAAGTGCCACAGGACTCCTTGTTAGATCAACTGGCAAAGCCACCTTTATATAAAGCACAGAGAGATGAGGCACAAATCATTCGCATTCATCTGATCCCTCCACTGCACACACTGACATTTACATTAATAGGGCTCGGAGTCGATTCTGTGAATTAACTCCGGCCAGGGTGAGGCAGGAGGAGTTGTCATTCATGTGCCAGTCAACTGAGCTGCCCAGACAGGGAAGGGCAAAGCGCCAAGTTTGCGCAACCTTGTTAACAACACTTTCTGACTGGTGAATCCAGAGCACAGCACAAAGTGCTCGGGGACTGTGACGAGCAAATCAATCCACTCCAACGAAACGCCGTGCCAGCCCAAGCAGCAGGGTCAAGGCCAACTTTCACGGCCGCAGACCAGGCTAGTAGAGGCTCCGCTTACCACGCACTGCAGCAGGGAGGGACTCTGCAAACAGGGCAAGCCGTCCACAAGTAAATTAAATCTGGGTGAATTGTGACAGAGGCTGGGGAATCCTGGCAGCTTCCCCTCTGAGCCACAGGAAGACCCTGCAGCAGAAACTTAGTCCTATTCCAGACGCTTGGAGCTAAAATGAGAAGCTAAAGGACAGACCCAGGCAGCAGTTTTGGGAGGCGTGAACGTACCAGAGGATTTTGGCTGCTGGTAGCAAGACACAAAAAGGCGTCCTGTTCCTTCTTTGTTTTTCCCACATTCAGACCAGCAGCTGGGACATATTCCACGTTCCAGGTCTGGGGAAGAAAGAACCAACTTACCCTTCTGTCAGTTCCCCCCGACGAACATGCTCATTTTAAAGAGCTTTACCCATTTTTCTACATACCACGCCAGGTTTTTTCATCCTTACAAAGAAATTGAGGTTTTTCTCGAAAGCTACCAAAGAAAGGTTTAGGCCTAGCATTTAATAAAACACCCTGTGTACCAGGTTTTGAGGGGGGGCACAAAATTCATCTTTCTTGAGCATAATGCGTTCTGTTCGTGACCAGATAAAGGAGCAAAAACTGTAATAGTAATAAAGTGACAATGTGTTGTATTTATTTCCGATATCTGACCCATCAGGCAATTCCTGAATTACTTCTCTAATTAGTTTTCACCTTCATGAAGGATACAACCTGCCTCTCCAGAGAGAAATCTACAAATGAGAAATTCTTTCTTGCAGGCAATAACATGGACGTGGCAGTCGTATTAGGGATAAGCAAGGATAACAAAATCTGCTATTAAAGGCGAAATAAAATTGTTTTTCTCGAGACTTAAATTTTTTTTCCTCACTTCCAAAAGGGGGAGCAGGGGGGCTATATGACAAAGCCCTTCTAGCAGTAGTACTCATCCATGCGGTCACAGGAGAGTTAACTGAAAACAAAGTGCTTTTTCCAAAATGCAATTTTCATCTCTACCTGTGGAATCCTCTTCCATGAATGGTGCAAGGACCGGCCAATTGCCCCGGTCATGGGACAAAGAGGATGAATGGTCACAATACAGCCATGTCCAGAATTATCCACACTCAGAATTTGGATAGCCCTTCTCCTTCCTTCTTTGACCTACTCTGCTTACTTTGCATAAGGACATGGGTACTAACACACTGGAAAAGACCGCGACCCCATCCTGTAGCCCTCCTGAACAGTTTTAGTCCTGTGTACTTTAACTCAGGATATTCTTAACATATCAGTGTTCAGCCCTTGTTTGCCTGCACAGTGTTTCCGCTCTGATAGAGTTTTAATGAGCAGAGAAGAGACATAGGAGGGGGCAAGGATCATTGACTGAATGACAGCTTCATCGAAGTCACATTCTTCTAAGAAAAATCCCCCCTGTCTCTTGGCCATAAAGGGCGAATGCTGTGCACCAGCCAAAATAGGAAACACAAAGGAAAATCTCTAACCGTTGTTAGCTTTTGTATGTTTGCAAGTGTGACTCGTGTTGAGCTTAATTCAACATGCAGGAGAGGAAGTGAGATGCAAGGTAGTTAATTTGAAATTATATATGCAATCAATGGAAAATTAATACAATTACATTTCCAATTGGCATTTAATAAAACACCTTTTTGCAAGTAGAATATTAAGTGGGTGTTCAATGCTGCAAGTTTGTAAGAATGTGACTCGCTCCCTTTGGCAGAGGTATCTGTGCCAGGAAAATGATCACACATCCCCATTGTGGTAATTTGCTGGGAGAGACTCTAATTACATATTTATAGCTTACAGAAGAATCAGCTAATTACATGATGCCTCCTACAAAGCTGCCGCAAAACCTCCCATGTTGTTAATAGTGGATTGTTATTTTCTGAGCTACCTGAATCTGCAATTCAAGTGAGTATGTAGAAGAATGGGTTAAGAGTTCGCGCCTCAAATGTGCTTGATTAATTTCTTAGAATCTGGGACAGCAACTTTTCCATGATCAATGCAGCTAATGAGGGAAACTGATCTTTATTTTAGTTTGTATATCTACAAAGGAGCTCGTGGGATCATCTAGTCATAAAATCATAGAACTGGAAGGGTCTTCAGGAGGTCTTCTAGCTTGGTCCTCTGCACTGGCAGGACCAAACATTAGCTAGATTAGTGGGTCTCAACCGCAGCCACACACTTAAGAGTGTCATGGAGAGCCAGGTGGGGAGCTGGATTCAGCCAGGAAGGGGTGGACTGGTGCATCCTATAGGGTTGCGCACACTGCCAAGAGTGTCGTGACCCACAAAAGGTTGAGAACGACTGACCTAGCTCATCCCTGACAGATGTCTGTCCAACCTCCTCTTAAAAACCTTCAGTGATAGAGATGCCAGGGCCTCCATAGTCAATTTATTCCAGTGCTTAACTACCCTGACAGTTATAAAATTTTCCCTAATGTCCAACTTTAACCACCCTTGCTGCAATTTAAGCCCATTGCGTCTTGTCCTTTCCCTAGAGATTAACAAGCACAATTTTTCTCCCTCTTCCTTGCCACGCTTCTTCTGGTGCCCCCTCCTAAACCATACTAGCAAGTCCTGTGTATGGACATGCTAGTTCCATTTAGGTTTCTAGTGTGGACATGCTAATTTGAACTAAGTTACTTCGAATTGATCATAATTAATTTGAACTAACTTAGTTTGAACTAGCATTTTTAAGTGTACACATAGCCCTAAAGCCTGGTTCTCCATTTCTATGCATGACTGTATAACTCAATTGGTTTAATTGGAAGTGTACAAGCATAACATTGGTGTAGCAGAATAAAATGGACTGTAGAGAACACAAAGCATGTCTCTATTAATGGCAGCACTGTTGGCGTCAACTGATCAATTCTTTGGGATTGATTGAGCAGCATGGAGACCACTTCAATCCATCCAAAGTTCTCAATTAACACCGCATTGATGGGAGGGCGTTTCCCATCGGCGTAACATAGCGGGGACACTTTGCTAAGTAGAAGTTAGGCAGTTGACAGGAGATACGCTTTCTCTGCATAGCTTGCATATCTCCCGTCAACTGCCACCGAATTTTGCCAGCAATGTAGATCAAGCTGCAGACTTTCCCATTATCTTGGGAAATTGCTCCAATATTTCAACATCCCACTGCTAAAAATTCCTGCCTTAATTCTAGTTTGAATGTTTCTTACTTCAGTTTCCAACCATTTGATTTTTTTCTACCTCTGTGTGCCCGATGAGCAAGGCCTCTGCTACCAGACATCGTCTCCTTGTGTAGATGCTTGCAGAGCAAGACCAATTCACTTCTTCACCTTCTCTTGTATAAACTAAATAGGCAGAACTTCTTTAGTCTCGCACTGTAAGGCAGGTTCCAGCCTTCAAATCATCAAATTTGGAGGCCAGAAATGGGCGCAGTATTGAGCAATGCTCTTCACAGATGCTGTCTGGTGGTGTACAGAAATAGGTTAACTGACTTTGCATGAAGTTGGACACATCTGTAGCTGGGAAGCGAAGTTAATAAATAGGAATTGCTTTCCTGAAAATTGCATGATTGAATCTAACTTGTCTATTGTGACAGTTGCACTGAAATGGCAGGGAGGGCACCCATGAAAACATGAGTAACTAAATAACAGGACCCTATATCATGAGCACTGACTCAGAGACCCTGTGTAATGAAGTTCTGCAGAAACGCTGCTCTGGGAACCACTTGGGATGAAGCCAGTCAGGACATAGTGCTTGGAATCCAGTTTCAGTCCCATTCGCACCAGTGCAGCCATCTCCTGAATCTGGTTTTGAAGTGTTCAGCAACCCTGCTCAGCCTGAGAGCACTCTGAATCGGACCCTGGGGAGCTTTTACACGCCCCCAAGGGAGCCGTGCACCCCGCTCTGCAGTCAATGGCAATTCCCAGCCAGCGTGGAAGTCAGAAGGGTTTATTAGTTCTCCAGATCACAGTGTGGAAAGACTCAGCAGATAAATCAACAGCTACAGCAACAACCAACTAGAGCGCCCCGTAGCCCCATTCTTGGCCTCTGCTCTCTGCAACCCCTTTCAGCCAGCCAACCCCAGACCCACCCCCTTACTCTTCCCCAGTCCTATGTCTCTTTCCCCGATACGGCGTCCACCCCTCCTTCTTTCCACTTGCCAAAACCTGTTGCAGCTGATTTACCCGAGGCAGAGGGGCTCTGGCTATTGTCTGGGTGCAATTGGCTGAGGAAGCCCATCCAGCCTCTGCAATGATCACACACCCTGGTCCCACCACCGATATACACAAGTAACACATAGGAGAAACTGAGGCACACACAGCACTCAGAGAAAATCCCACGAATATCTCTACTTCATCACACCCCTTCTGCAGCCTGTCCACACATCGGACTCCCGCTGGGCTCACTAGCTTTTTTAAAAGTGAAGGAAATAAAATTTAGATCTGAGGAATCGGCCATTCTATCAAACTTGTTTCTCTTAGAAATAATGATGCTGGTTTATGTACAAAACCCCGCAAAGTATGTTAGAGATAAACACATTATTAGGTTAAATAAGAACGGAAAGTATTCTGGAAAGTAATTAAGCCATTAATGTAATGTTCTTTATTATGCAAATGGAAATTTCAAAAGGGTTCTCATCTCGGTCCCGTTTATTGGAGAAGGAGCTCATCAGAGTTATTTGTTATGCTTTTTCCATAAACATTTGAAGAATAGTAACCGGGTGAAAACTTAAATATTGTTTTTGTCTCTCAGTAGTAATGACCATATGGAGACACATTTAGGAATGGAGTTAGCAATTCTAATATGTCCTAGTTAATAATATCTTTTGCTATTTTTACTGATACTTGGCACACAGTGCCATGCAGGAAAGCAAAAAGATTTAATCTACAAGTCTGGTTATTGTGGGGGGTTTGGGGATGATTTGTAAAATGCCTAGATTTATTGGTGATACAATATAACCTATAATTGCTCAGCATGCAGGACAACGCTCCTACATTGAACCACTTTATGGGTAAATTTGGAATGTGCAGCAGTTAGACAAAATACTACCCCTGTAAATCCATATACTTAACTTAGATTTGTAAAATATACATTTTACAAGGAAATGAAGCAGCGGTTTGTGGGCGGCTAGCACTCTGGGCTGAAATCCTGGCCAGAGGACAAAACTTCCACTGAATTCACCAGCGCTAAGATTTCATCCTCTTAGTCCTGCCAATGCCCCTACCTCAGCTAATGAGAGGGGATAAGTCAGCCAACCCCTCTGTGACTCAGTTTCCCAATCTTTACTTTCTGCTCCCTCTATACCTGGGCCTGCTCAGTTGTTCTGGGCTTACCCAGCCTCTAGAGCGCTTCACTTGTCTCTGTATGCGTTTACCAGTGTGACTGCACAGTGTATCCTCAAGACAACAGATGTACCGGGGAGGCTACAGGAAGGTTGCTCGTGCTGTCCAGACCAGGCCAGGCTCACCCAAGGAGCGCTGGGCTGGGCTTACTGGGTGCTGGGGTTGGCTGGCCCAGTTTCACCGAGCCAGATCAGGCCGGTTTCACACTGAATTACCTCTGCTAGATCTCACCAGGTGCTACCCATGCTGGCTCAGAATGGCCTGCTGGTCTTTGAAATGCAACAACACAGTATGAAGGCAAAAATTTAATAGAAATCACAGCCGAAGCTGCTGCTCTCTGGCTTCCCCTCCGTGGCAAATCCCTTGCAGTTCAGTGCAAAGGAGGACCAGTGTCGGAGGGGGCAGGAAACCCAACACCAAATAAACTCCTATCTGGTGGCAACAGAGAGAGGATCCTACCAAAGCCGAAGAAGAGTAAAAGCTCCCAGGACCTGTACAACCTGGCACCTCTGATTTGAGCATCAATAAGTTTTCTCCGAGGGCAGAAAACAAACCTAGTCGCAACCCTTCCCCTTCAGCTCTGAGTCCTAGGCTACCATCAGTCCTCGCTTGGATTTATCGCTCCCAGTGCTCATAAATGTCAGAGTTGCCCATGATGGATGGAGAAGGTGGGAATCACTTCCCCTCAACTTCAGGAGATTTCTTTATTTTTCCGGATCTTTTACAGCTGTCATAAACCAGCTGCTGATTAGTGGCAGGCCTTAAAACTTTAGGGGAAAGCTGTTCAAATCCGCTTTAAGTGATAAGCAGCTCCAAAGGCAGAGGGGCTTAATGCCTTCCTTTGGAGGTCACATTCCTGGCATGTGCGTCCTTCATAGTCCCAGCAGGGCTGGACTATCTCATCTGAACCCACCCCTGACCAGTGCCCTCTCCAAGGTAAACCACCTGTTCTCCGCAAGGGAAATGGGCCTCAGGTTTGGAGCACAGGGCTCTGAATATCCATCCTGGGCTGCTGTTTTTTGAGTTTTGCTAGCTGCTCCCATCATTGGGGCAGGTTTTCTGGATGGGAGGTGCACGGGTGGAGAGGTGACCCCTTTGTCTCCTGTCATGGTAGTTATCGGGAGAGGTTCAGGCCACCTCGACACACTGCTCACCGTGTCCTTTCCCATTTCCTTTCTCCTCCGCTCTGCTCAGACCTTTTGTGACAGCTGTAAGGAATGTGCTATAATGGCTTCACTACGCACCCCTTCTTAGACCGAGGGCATGCTGAATTCAGAGGAACCACTCCTGTGCATGGGCGTTACCTGAGGAGTGAGGGCTGCACAGTCAGCGCCCGAAATAGCATCTGAGTATACAGGTGGCTGTTCATCTGAGCCTCACTCAGCCCTTTGGACTGAGCAGCACTTACCTGGGAATCGTGGGAGAGCAAGCTATGATTTCCAGTCCTAATGCTTCTGGCAGGACTGTGCATGAAATTTTCTAGCTGGCCTTCTCATGTTTCACTTTAAGGACCTTTTTGCATTGGATTTCATTTCAAAAGCTCAGTGTCATGAAATCATCCATCCAGTTCTTCTACCTTTCTCGCCAGGCCCATCATGGCTTCCCCATTGCAGCTGAAGAGGCGGTTGATCTTTCATCCTTCAATCACGTGCACTCAGAACGCAAAGTTTCTGAATTTGTAAATTGTTTCCGTGCGGTTCAGAACAGCTGCAGCATTGGTCAGAGCCGTGTCAAATGTGAGGGGTTGAAGGTGATTGTAATAGCCGTATGAGATGCCTGTGATACCAACTTTGGAGTCAATTTTAAAGTCAAGGGTCTTGCCATGAATATTCAGTTTCAGTCCCCTGGCAGGCTGTATGTCATCACAAGAGATAGATCCCAGGAACAACTCTTGATTGTTTGTAACATGCATCCACTCCCTGACAGCTTTGGTCTGCCAGACAACTGCAAAATGTCTGTGTTTTGTGCCTGTACAGCGTGTGTGTCTGGCTGGACATGCATTCATCTCTTGGGAACTGACATTTTCCCCATTTTGTGCGTATAGGCTGGAATGTGACCCTTTAAGCCTGGGAGATCTCTCTCTTTGCCTAAGTGGTTTTATGATATTGACTTACAATACTTAAGTGTCTGTTAATAGTTTCCAGCTAGTTTCAGGTTTTTTCAGGTTGCTTCTGTCTTTTGTACAGCTTTGGCTAGGGTTACATCTCTCTTCAGCTGTAGCTCCTGTGAAAGATTTCTATCTGTTTACAAGCCTCTCTCTGTTTTCATATTTTGCATTTGGCAAAATCACATTTTGCAGCCAATGAATTCAGGGCTCTCATAAAACATTCGACATTTCCCCTTGGTTCTTGAATCCTCTGGTGAAAACAGTTCTCTGATGTATACAGCATGCATAGACAAAACCCTTTCATACTCATCATAGACTATGTCTACACTAGAAAATTAATCTGAATTAAGGAAGCTTAATCCAGACTAATTCGCCCCCTGTCTACACTAGGCTTTGCCTAGTTCAAACTAAAAAATTAGCAAAGCTTAGTTAAAACTAGTTAGTTTGAATTTAGAGCTTAGCTGCAACTTAGTTCAAACTTTAGTTCGAACTAGCACGATGTAGTCATGCTAGTTCAAACTAAGCGCTTAGTTTAAACTAACTTTTAGTTCCAACTAGATGCACTTTCTTAGTTCGAACTAAAAAGTTAGTTTGAACTAAAAAAAAACATGGTTAGTTCTAACTAACCGGGTACTGCTTAATTTGAACTAAGTAAGTCAGAACTAAATTTTTAGATGTAGACGTAGCCTTTGTGATTGTCTTTGGTAACATCAAAGGATTTAAAGATATACTCTTACTGCTCCCCCCTTGCATAAGGTAAAGATGATACCTGGATATCTCCAAGTTTTTGTGCACCTGGTGGCAATGAGAAATCTTGCTAAATATTATTTCCAGTCTCCTAATTCTGAAGGCTTGTCAACATTGAAGTTCTCTGGTACACTGAAGAGCAACATGTTAACATCCTACAACCTTTGTCACAGTTCCCTCTGTATGCAGCCTTTGTTGCTCTTTCCTTCTGTTTCAGTTCAGTTCACCCCACGCTATGCTCTTGAAACAGATATGGTATGGTCACAGAGTATGCACTAGCTGTGCTTATTCTAAGATCCTTTAATATTCTGCCAAGTATGGCTGAGGTTTGTTTAAATATGATATTTTGCAGATAGTGTTACTTAGCATCTGGCCAGTATAACGCAGTTTGACTTTCCATTATAGAAAGGATGCAGGGTAAAATTTCCACATGCATAAGTGACTTAGACACCAAGCCATTAGGAGCCTAAATACCTGTCACTTACAATGACACTATGGGTCCTGAGTATCTAAATCACTTCTGAATGTTGGATGTGGATTCCTAAATCCATTGGGCACTGGTGAAAACTGTATCTACAATTTCTTCCATATTTTCCCCCCAGAATATACATTTGCAGATCAAAATCAGCAAAACAAGCTGAAGCACCTGGAATCATATAGGAACTGTTCTTCCATACCCAACCTGCCTGCTAGAGGGGCGTGTCTATAACTGCTTCATCAAAAGGGAGGTTGGTCTCTGAGCAGGAAGCCATGATACAACTTCTTGTAATAGTAAAGAACAGCATGGGCCAGCATTACCTAGTTTTTGATATTCATAGGTAGCGGTAAGCTGAAGAAATATTGACCATTGTATCAGAAGCAACAGCAGGCATTATGCCCTTCATCCCCATGACAGACACGCCAAAGAAGTTTATAGTCTATATGAAGTGGAGGTCTTTTCACTCTGGACGCAACCACCAGTTCTTCCAGCCTTCATCGGTCTGAGACGGTTCCTCCTCTCAGGCAGTGTTTGAAACACAAAACCACATGCCTATTCAACTCTATTCTCAGGGCTGTCCTCCAATCCACATGGTGAAACAGGATGGCAAAGGAGTAGATGTCTCCAGGGATCATGGAGGTGTGAGCACTGTCACCTCTATAACTCTTCAGCCACATTGGACATTTCTTCCCCATAAAGCCCCCAGTCTCTGTTTATCTAATTGTACCAGACAGATCAACAGGACAAGCTGTTCATTGTCTGAGCAGAAAAGTATCACAGGAGGTTAGCAGAGTGCACTGTGGTACCTGGAGGTCAAATGCAGGAAGAAAAGGTGTAGGCAGTTTGCCTATGCCATAAGATCCATTAATCTGAGCTGCCGAAATCAAACATTACTTGCAATAGCATATGAAGGTGTCAAAATATTCTGCAGCTATCTGAGCTCCTGGGCTTTCCTTCCTCACAGGAGGAGTAAAATACACCGCCGGGTTTCAGCTTTGTAACATTTCTGGGAGATGGAGCTGTCTTAGCCACTTTGATTTATTGGGGCTCTGGATGTTGCCTCTGAGGAGCAATGCCGTGTCTTCAACATGACCCTTCTGGAGCCTGGAAAAGAGATGTTTTGTTCTAGGCCCATGCAGGGCACTAGCTAATGCTGCACAATCTCACCGGAGTTTCACAGCTGCTCACCTTCTGCAATGGTGACAATTCATCAAAATACGGGACAGCTCCTGAAGATCTGAGACCTCATTCTTTATGGTGCATGGAGAGAGGAGAGCAGTCTATCATACTTAAAAACCCCAATGGGCCCTAATGGGGACATACAGCCTGAAACTTCACAGCTCATACACAGCTTTGTAAACACTCCTCCCTAGCTAAAGGAGGCAGAGGATTGTCTGCCTCTGGGAGGGGTAGGGCATACCTACGCCAACTCCTTTTCCTCTTCCATCCACCCTCCCTCCTGATTCAACACATCTGGTGGAAGTAGAGTTTTAAAACAAAACAAACAAGGAATCCTGTGGCACTTTTAAAGACTAACAAATTGATTCACTGCATGAGCTTTCGTGGGAGAAAATTCCACTTCATGTTTTAAAACAGATATTTCCAAGGAGGGGTCATTCCTCACCATTGCTTTCCGCAACCAGCACTTTCCCTTTCAGAAGAAGCTGAAGAATAAAATCTCCTTCAGACTGTTTCTGAATGGCTGCCAGCCCCCATCGTTCTGAAGGGGAAGGAGGCAGGCGATCCCAGAGGTGAAGAGGAACAGGCATCGAGGCAGCAGGAGAGCTGGGTATAGGTTAGCGAGATCATGCTGTTCCATGGAGGATTTCTACATTTTACAGGGTGTATTCCTCTGCCCCCATTTGGAAAATCCCCATGAAAGGCAATGGAGAGCTGAGTCTAGCAAGAACCACCAGGTGGTCTGCCCCAGATGGGTTTTCTGAGGATCATTCTTTTTCAGAGATAGCTGTCCCAGAGAAATTGGGATGGGTCTTGACATCATCCTGCCTACTGGCCAGGTTTATGAGTTGACAATCACCCTGGACATCCCAGTTCTTTGTAATTCAGAGGATGTGGCCTAGTCTCGGAGCTACAGACCAGAGAAGGCCTGGACATCACCTGGTTGTCCCCATTGCCGTTATTTCGAAATAACGTCCATTTCGATTCCGCAGGACCGATTTCGAAATAAACCTGTGTGTAGACGTGCCCTAGGAGTTTGTCACATGACAGGTTGATAGCCCTCTCTTAAGCCATTTAAAAAATTTCCATGAATCACACTGGAGAACAGATGACGCGAATGTGGAAAACTTTTTCTATGGGCCAGCAGCCACTCCCAAAATCAGCTACTACAAATAATGCTAGATGTTTTCATATTGTTGATTAAAATTCTGACATAAGCCCAGAAAACCCTGCCCACTCACTATGTACAACCCACAAAAGCTTATGCCCGAAGAAATGTGTTAGTCTTTAAGGTGACATAGGACTCTCATTGTTTTAACTGTATATACGCTAACATGGCCACCCTTCTGAAAATATCCACACTTTTAGTTTTTAAGTTAGAGGGATTTGAAAAAAAGGATGTGAATTTAAAAAACAATTTTCAATTGACTAGAGCTCAGAAACTAATCAACCTACCCTGTTAAAACGCCTCCAAAAATTCAAGCCTTGCTCAGACATTACGTGCGGGAAGTCTGGACTAGATGCACTGTGTTTTTCATATAAAAACAAGAGGTTGGGTTGAGCGGGTGCAAACCAGGACGCACACCTGCTGTGCTGTGAGAAGGGACATGAGGACAGTGAAGCTACCTGGCCGTTGGGAGACTCCAGAAACGGCTGCAGAAGCTGGCCTGCAGCACTGGTACAGTTCTCGCTCTCTGCAGGACCTCTGCTGTGTTTGGGAGGGGAATTTGCAGAGGAACTACACCAGTTCTGCTGCCCTGGATAAACCATCAAATTCATGGCCTGGAGCAGTTCACGCTCGCCCCAACAGCAGCAGTAGCGGCAGCTGAATACTTCGCTACCCTCTGAGTTCTGCCTTCATGGTGGACCCAGCCTGAAAGGCCCAGGATGGAGTGTGCTCGGTGCCATCCTGTGCTCTGCTCCACAGGGATTTTCAGGGGAGCGGTGGGAAATTCAGCAGCTGAGGCAAGAAGGCTCATGCTAGGGTACAGAGCAGTGTGTGAGAGGTCTGGGGAGTGCTAACATTGGATTACAAGTGTCTCTGAGTACAGCTTGTTGCCAGCGAAGGGGAAGATGGAGCAGAAGAGGTACAGCGGGTACCGGAGACAGACAGAGGGGATCAGGGAGCCAGTATGCCCCAGGATAGCCACAGAAATGACCATCTGCTGGCATCCGTGGTAGAGGGAGGCCACAAGCTCCCCTTTGCCACTAACACACCATACCCCAAGAGGCAGGTGGGCGAAGACTCACACAGAGCTAGGGAAGAGAGGTTGGCCCAGGGAGTAGGGAAACAGGAGAAAGGCATTTTATGCATTTTGGAGACTGCCATTCACCCTGGAAGAGCAGGGTTTCATTTGACTGGAGGTCTTGCCACCAGCAGCGAAGAGAGATGGATGCATGGCCAGTTACCCCAAGACAAGACCCTATCGTGCTGTCTTTGCCAGGTGACTAACATCAAGCCTCTGCCAAGCTCCAGAGCCTTCTGGAGGAAAGTCAGAGCCAGGAAAGCACAGTGCTACAGTGCCATCTAGTATCAGATGCATGAATCGCATGATCCTGACTTCCAGGGAAAGTCCACAGGGCACCAGGTGAGACTCTGAGGTCAGCTCTCCATCTCTTAATCTCCACACACTAAAGACCAAAGAGTCAGATCAGCTTTGCCCCCAACACAGACGGGAACATTAGACCTGGAAGACCTTGAAGACTGGAGTGACCAAAACGGGGTGAAATTTAATTGCTCAAAGCCCAAGGTCATCTACTGAGGGCTAATAATAACAATTTCTGCTGTATGCTGGGGACTTGTCAGTTGGAAATGCCAAAGAAGGAGAGAGACCTGGGCATGGAGATCGATCACCAGATCTTTCTGAGCCACCAATGTGATGTGACCAATGCAGTCCTACCATGTATCAAGTAAGGCATTTCCAGTGGAGATACTGAAGCATGAATGCCACTAGACAAGGCATGGGTGAGACCTCATCAGGAACGCTGCACACAGTTCTGGTCGCCCATGTTCGAGAGAGATGAATTCTGACTGGAAAAGGAGCAGAAAAGAGCTAGTCAGCCGATCAGGGGAATGCAAGGTCTGTCTGATGAAAGGAAACTGGAAGAAGCTGGCTTGTTTAGTCCCAACAAAAAGAAGGCTGAGTACGGACCTGATTTCTCTTTATAAATATGATAGGGGATAAACATCAGGGAGGGCAAAGAGCTCCTTCAGAAAAAGAAGAATGGCATGAGAATAAATGAGGGGGGAGAACTGGCTAGGAAGAAACTCTGGCACGAAATTGGATGGTTTCTCATTGTCAGAGGGGTGAGGATATGGAGTGGCCTCCCAATAAGGTTCGTGGGGCAACTGACTGAATTGGCTTAAGTGAGAGCTGGATAAATTCATGAGTAGGATTATATGAAGGGTTTGTTTGTGATGGTGGGGAGCAGGCTTCAGAAGCTCTGGGGCTCACTTCCAGAATACGTCTTGGGTTCCTAAAGTTCATTCTTCAGGGCTTCACCCTGCAGCCAGCAGGGATTAGGAGAGGATCCCCCCCAATTTACTCTAGGATTGTTGTTTTTTTAATTTCCTTCCTATGAAACATCAGGGATGGCCATGGCTGGAGATGGGAAATAGGATGAGAAGGGTCAGGACGCTGAGGTGGTACTGAGCATTTTCTCTCTCAGGTGTTTGGCTGGCTCTTGTTCACATGCTAAGCGTGTGACAGATCACCATCTATGGGGCAAGCAGGAATTTCCCCCAGGTCAGATTGGCAGCGACCTTGGTGCGGGAGTGGGTGATACCTTCTTCTACAGTGCATGAGTGCGGGTCACTTCCCATAACAAGGAGAAACTGTATCTTTATGTTGCTTGGATTCTGGGGTGAGGGACGATTACTAAAAATAAGCAAAAGATTCCCCCAATACTTAGCCTTTTAGGGTTAGCCTAAAAGATGTTAGAAATTCCTTATTATGGAAACTTCTGTTACCATTTGAAACTTAAGATTTGTGTATCTATATTTATTGGCTTTAACCTTGGAAAGAACTCCTTTATTTTCTATTCTTATTAATAAATCGGGTACATGGTTAAATCAATTTAACTTAAATCGATTTAATAAAATTGAAATAAAAATCATTAAATCAATTTAAGTTAAATCGATTTAACAGGTCCACACCGAAACAAACCCAAATCGAAATAGCAAGTCCAGTCATAGGACTTGCTATTTTGATTCAGGAGAGGTGCACCATGGGAGGTGTGGAAAGATGGCCCCCTAGACGAGCCATGCCCCCAACCCAATATATAGAAAAAGGACAGCACCCTGGGAAGGAGAAGGGCAAATGGCGTTAAATCAAAATAACGGTTATTTCAAAATAACGCATCCAAACGGCGTTATTTCAAAATAACCATTTTGATTTTCACTTTAAAGTAAGTTTAACCTATTTCGATTCAATGTCTCTTGAATCAAAATGATAGAGCTCGTCATTTTGATTCAAAAGAACGTCGTGTGGACCTAATATTTTTTAAATCAAAATAACCACCGTTATTTCAATTTAAAAGGTACATGTGGACATACCCTATAAAGTTTGTTATACAACTAGCTGTAACCCATCAAAAATTACAGGGGAAAATCAAAGTGGAATTTATGAAATAATTATGTATTTTAACTGATTAATAGGTCTTTAATTACAACATTTTTTGCAAAAGTGCTATGGTCAGCTAAAACTTTTCCTTGGTAGTTCATATCCTTCATGTAAACTTTCAAATTTTCATGGTTTCTTCCCTGAGTGAGCACCACATGCAACTGTCTGAAGAGTTAGCGTGAAATATTGGAAACAGCTGAGAGCTTTATAATTTGACTCTTTTGATATTAATTCATAATTCTGTATTCCAGGGTGGTGTACAATAAATAAGGCCTGGGGCCACAGAGGAGGATAAAGAGAAGTATTGCCTAGGTGTTTATTTAGTGAGCAGTGTCTACTCTGTACACTGAATGAGGTGGAGGCTGGTGGGAAAAAAAGCATGTGATCAAAGGTCGTACCATAACACATACGCACAAAGGTGCTGAACTGGGATTTTACAGGAAATCTTATGTGTGAAATTTCCTATCTTTTGGGTGTTTGCCTTTTCAACCTTAACATTTCTTTAATGTAGGGGTTTGGATGTAATAACAATAGAGATTGCAGTGGAAAGGTGAGGACTTTGAGGCTGCAGATAGAAGAGGACTAGCAACAGAGTAGACGGAGCACGGACAGAGGCAGATGGAGATAGAAAACTGTGCCCAGCTCATCTGTCAGGTGATTGATGGTTTGCATGCTGCTACTGGAAATGTTGGCTAGGAAAAAAGCCAGGCATGGCAACTTCACAGGTTTCCGACAGCTTCAGTCGCATCTCGTTTAAGCAACTGCTTCTTTAGGCCATTTACCCAGTCCAGGCAAATTTGGTCCTCCCCTACGTCGTGGTTCCCTGGTTTGAACGGGAGGTTGCTGTGGGAAAGGACGGTGCCATTCACGTGAGGTTCATGCTTTGTCTGTTGTGAGTGCCACAGCCATGACTGCTGGAAACGCTCCACCCCTCATGCTCAGTCCACACCCTCGTGTCTGACAGTCCTGTTGCTCCACTGGCTTATAGCCGTCCATGGCCAACGTCATGAAGGGTGCAGTGATCCCACAGGTAGCTTGGTCTGCTTTCACAGCGGGCTTTGACAATCAGTTGAGCCTTGAACTTGGCTCCGTGTTCCCTAGGAAGCTAGTGCAGGAAGCAGAGCACCAGGTTGAGGTGCTGTTGGCCATTTTAAGGTTGGCAATGCCATCTTCTGGTGTACCGCATCTCGCCGGTCAGGCCGAGAAATTGTGAATGCTTTGATGACTGTTGTTGGCGGTGTTGTAACCATGCCAGGCCCAGGATATTTCGCCTGAAGAAGAGCTCCATGTAAGCTTGAAAAACTTGTCTCTCTCATCAACAGCAGTGGGCCCATCCTTCTCCTGCTGCTTGGAGGAGACCCCCCTTCCCCACCACTGTACCCCACTGGGGAAGCCATCGCCTACCAAATTGCTGTGCTCTGCTCCCCACAGTCTCCCTCCTGCTTCCCACACCCCCTTGCACCCTTTCAGTCTCTCACCTTCCCCCATCATGCTGCTCCTCCTCAACCTCCCACCCTCCCCGACATCCACCTGAGTTTTCTCCTGCCCCAGCAGGCTCCCTCCTGCAACCTCTGAATCTGCCCCCAGCTCCTTGAGGTGCATGCGCCCTGTCACACACCCGTTCTGCTTCCCTTCGCAATCCCTTTCTCCTGCCCAACGCCTGAACCATAGGCTGGAAGCCACATTGTCAGTGGGCCTGGCTTCAGTCTCACTGAAAACAGTGGGAGGTGGCAGCCAATTTTATTAAGGCTTTTATGGGCCAGCTTGAAAAAGCCCTGAATGGATGGTTTGGTGGAGGTTGGCCCTGCTTTGAGCAGGGGAGCTGATAAAATGGCCTCCTAAGACCCCTTCCAACCCTGGGATTCTGTGCGTAAGGGCAGCTTTCCTTCCACGTGCCACCAGCCTGTAGGGGAAAGGCAATGTCTTGTTGGCGTTGGCCCCTTTGATAGGAATAGGAGCTGGCAACCATTTTGTAAGGGAGAATATGTGAGTTGGCCCCTTTCATCGTGTTTTCAGGAGACCAGAAAATCCCATCCTTACGTCAGTGGAATTACGACAGCACCATGAGGGTTGACCACACAGCGGAGGTGCATAGTCAGAGGTCAGAGAGGCTGTGTTCCTCTGGCATTTCCTAGAAAAGGGCTCTGGAGCTGGAGGAAGATGACCACTCACATCCTTTTGGTTGGCCAACTGTTTGTGACCCTGCTCATGCCAGCTTCTACTCCAGCATCATGGCAAAACTGCTCATATTTGCCACAGAAAGGTAAAAACAGGAGAAGAGTTGGTCATTTACAAGGATTTGCAAAAAGTTTGGTTTGTCTCAAAAATAGTGATTTTTTTTTTCTTTTGGAAATGATTCATAGGCTAGGTCTACATCTGAAAATTTAGTTCAGACTTGCTAGTCCAAACTAAAGAAGTTCAAGGTTAGTCCAAACTAACCTTGGGCTAGTTTGAACTAACCACAGACTTTTTAGTTTGAACTAACTGTGCATTCTAGTTCGAACTAGCGCTTAATTCGAACTAGAATGTGCCATTAGTTCAAGCTAATGGTATAGTTCAAACTTTTTAAGTTCAACCTAAGCTTAGTCCGGGTCTTGCTCACACCCAGTTTGAACTAAAGTTCGAACTAAGCACAGCAGTCCAGATTAGTGTCAGGTCTTACTAGTTCTGACTAAGCTTTGCCTAGTTTGAGCTAAGAAATTTCTTATTTCGGACTAGGCAAAGCCTAGTATAGTCACAGGCTAAATTAGTCTGGACTAAGCTTCCTTAGTCCGGACCAATCTGCCAACACAGACATAGTCTCAGTGTCGGACATTGCGAAGCCAAACAGAACCATTGTGATCATCTGTTCTAACCTCCTATACGACATGCCAGATTTTGAATTCCTTTTCCTTTTGTAGGGAAAATTCTACGTTCTTGTGCGTTTTAATTTTTCTCACCGTTTTTTCCTCCTGGGTGGAGGGAAGTAAGAAAGTGAGAAAAAGTGGGAAGAAAACACAATGCCTTCCAATGGAAAAAGGGGTGATAATTTTAAAAAGAGATGAGGGGGAAAGTACTTCTGTTGACTTTTTAATTTGTATGCACTGGAAAAATGTCGCAGTGTTCCTCAGCGTTACCGTCTCTCCAGTAAATAAAGTGAAAGTGAGATTCCTACCTTGGAAAGTATTTCTTTCCCACTGCCAGCCAGCCCACCAGCTCCTCCCCTGATGCTCCCTGCAACCCTGAGAGAGGAAACCAACTGCTGTGAAAGGAGCTTGCTCTATAAACTGAACATCAAGGCTTCTCTATAACAAAAGGGGCTTTACTGTGTTTGTAACAGGCTGAGGAATCGATGGGGTTGTGCTGGGAGTCGTCTCGTTTTCCTGAGGCTCAGTAATTAAGAGCGTATTTTTAGAAGCATAAGACACTACAGTGATCAATAAGTAACAGCCAAGTTCTCAAGGGTAAAGCCTGTTTCTAGTGTATCGACATCATCCTTGTAATCGCTAACTGACTAACGCTGCACAGACTCCTGGCTTCATTGGGCCTGTCCCAGAGTTCATAAGAGATGCTTGTACAACAGCGCTCCCATCTGAAACGCCGTGTCAGAGAACTCCCTGCTGACCGAACAGATTTCTTTTTACAGCAGTAGGCTCCAGCAAGGCATGTGGTCCTTCTCGAAGCATGAGGAGACCTTCAAACACCCAAGCCATGTTTGGAGAACACCACTGCCCAGCTCCTGAATCAACAGCTTTTTTGTTGAAAGCATCTTCTTCCTTTGAAAGCAAATGTCTCGGCCTGCTGCGGACAGCAGTGGTAGAAGAAAGGTAGAAGACGGCCCAGCTTCTCAGAGGCTGGGATATAATCAAGCTGGCTTTAATGGTCACTTGCACCCTGTTTAGTCTTTTACAAGAATCCCTGGACGGCGGGTGGTTGGGAGTGGAGAAAGGGATAGAAACAGCAAAGCAGGGGTTGCTCAAAAGGTCTTTTTTTCCTTGGAGGAAGGAGCATTGTTATGGAGACCAGCAGACAGGTCTGGGAGCTTTCCTCTCCTCTCTGATCTCACCACAGAGCCAGAGGTGGGAACTGTCCTTGAAGGAGTGCTGGCCCCCAATTAGTCAGAAGAAAAAGGATCAAGAGGGACAGAAAGCATCTCTTTCCAAATGGCAGGGGGGTCTGTAGACATCTTGGATTTTTCCTCTTGAGCCCTACTACCCCTCGCCAAAAGGGTTATCAGCCACCTCCCTTTTCTCCCTTTCTTATGCAGGCATGGAAAAATATTATTCCCATGCATAGAGAAGAACCTGAAATTCATGTATCTGATGGAGTCGCGCCTGCAAAGAGCCTGAAACAATAGCTCTAAAGGGGACTAACTGTCCCATTCATCTCCACGTGAGCCTTTTGGACAACCTTTCTGCAGCAATGGAATCTGCTGTTTTTCTGTACCCAGGCATCCTTTGTTTTGTTTTCTGTCTCCCTGACCTGCTGGGATTTCTTTGTAGCTGCCTCTTGCTTTCCAGCTCTCTCCTCAAGAAGAATTAGTTAGATTTTAATGCATGCTCTTCTTCTGCTAAAGGGAGCCATGCTGCGGGTTGGTAAGAACCACGCTAGATCGATGTATTTTTTTTTTCGCCCTCTAGTCCTTCTTCTTTGCATTCACTGCTTGCAATTCCTAGCAGATTCAGACTAAAGAGGCTGAACTAGTAGTGGCAAAGGATTCTGGGTATATATATGGCCATTAAAAATGGGTGCACTGAACTTTTCAGGCACCAAACATCCATTCTGACAAAAGAATTGAATGAATCCTTCCAAGCTTGGAGATTGCAAAGAAAACTAATTAACAGTCGTATTGGGGGATAGCCTTTCCTTAGCCGTTAGTGGTTCTGTGTTCAAATACCAAGGATGGCCCAACAGCGAAGAATCAATCTAGGCAACAGCTAAAGTTAAATATTTTTAAATCTGCAGGACTGATCAGTTGGACCCAAAAGTTTTAAAAGAATAGTTCCAAACCATTAATGCTAATATTGAACAACACTGCAGGAGGCCCAGAAAATGTAAGAAAGTTAATATTGCCAATAGTTTAAGAAGAGAAATGAGATGACCCAGGTGTCTGAAAGCTGCACTTCTAGACTCTGATTGCAAGAAAAGGCTGATGTTGGATGCAAACAATAAAAAAAAAAAAAAAGAAAGATGACAGCATAAATAAAGCCAGTCAACATGGGTTTTCTTTCATTGTTGGTTTGGGGGGGTAGTAAAAAAAAAAAAAGCTTTGATTTTTTTATTTTTTGTGATAAAATCTCAAGTGTGCCTGATAAAGATGCCTGTTGACAGAACATATTTGGACTGCTATAAGGCATTTGACTTAGTCCCCCATGATATTCTAATAAAAATATCACAGCACAAAACCAACATGGCTTATATGAAAAACTGGATTAAAATCCTGCTACCTGACATATCTCAAAATACAGTGGTTAATGCAGAATCATCTGCCAAGGGGGTGTTTTTAGTGGAGCTTCAAAGGGGATCTGGTGTTGGCCCCACACTAGTCAATGTTTTTATCACTGATCTGGAAGAAAACATAAAACTGCTAGAAAAATTTATGGCTGACACAAAACTTGGTAGCATGACAAAGGCAGGTCAAATATACAGAGCAGTTTTGGATCACTCGGTAAGTGGTCTTCACTTGAACGACTTGTCTACTGGTCCTGCCAAACGCAAGGTCACCTATTTAGGAATGAAGAAAGTGGATCACAATGGGGATGAGTGGGAGGGGGGCTTGACTGCATTTGGGAAAGCTCAGAGAAGAACTGAGGGAGTGATGGTGCAAACCAGCTGAATGTGAGCTCCCAGGGCCATGCCTTGGCCAAGGAGGCTAACATAGGCACTAGCAGGGGTTACACCTTCCAGGCCCAATACAGAGGTGGGATTGTCTCAGTATAAGGAGTGGGGAGGCCATTAATGACTCCTGTTTCCGGTTCCGGGGTCCACGCTTCCAAAAACACATAGCCAAAGTGGGACTGGCTCAGAAATGAAGTTCAGGAATCACCTAAAGTCTGTAGAAGCTGCCCTGGAGAGAAAGAAAAAGGAGCCCAAGATAGGATTCGGGGGCGATGACCTGTAAGGACCAACCCGAGAGGAGGGGAAGAAAGAAGGAGCTGGGGAAGGGCGAATCGGAGGGGAAGCTGAGCTGGGCAAAGGAGGGGGAGGCAGAACCAGATAATGGGGAAACGGGAAGGGACGTGGGGGCAGAAGAGGAAGAATAGGAGAGACGGGAAGGCCTGGGTGCTGGCAAGGGGTGAGAAGAGCTCCATTTATTAATCTCTGTGTGCCAAACTGTCCCCTTAAGAGACTCTGGCAAGAACCGGTTGCAAGCAATTGCAGATACTCCCATTAAGCAATGCCAGTCAGTTGGAACTGAATGCTAATGGTACGTCTGTGTTTGTGCTGGGGAGATGGGATTCACATAAACGTACCCAGCAGCATCTACAAACAGCTGTGTATCCGTGGCGGCACGGGTGTCCGCTCAGGTTAGGCATCAGAGGGGAGTGAACTCCAGGCAGGTAGCCTCAGCATCTTCTCTTGTCACCAACAATACGCTGCTATCTTTAGGGACCAGCTCATGCCCAGCTCACGCGGGTATGTCTACCGAGCTGGGACCTTCACCTCCCAGCTCACATGTAGCAGATGTATTTGCTGAATCCACACCTAGGAATTGTCCCCAACACTGGGATTTTCTCCCACGAAAGCTCATGCTATAAGTAAATTTGTTAGTCTTTAAGTGCCACCGGACTCCTTGTTTGTTTTACTGAACAAACGGCTGCCCCTTTGGGACTAGCTAACACATCCACACACACCCCATGCTTTCTCCTTCTTCCTTCCACTTCTCCCCTTGGCTTCTTTCCAACAGCCTCTTTCTCCCTCCTACCAGCCCAAGCCCTCCCCCATAATTTTGCTACCCCTGCCCAGCTACTGCAGGGGACTCAGGTGGCATCCTGCAGTTTGCTTCCTGTCTCTCAGTCCCTCGGGTGCTCTGCAACTTCCCTGTGCTCTGCTGAGGACGTTAAGCACCAAGCTGGAGACCTTTCATCCTTTGATTTTTTTTTTTCCCCTCTGCTTTCCCGGGAATTGTCTGTAGTATGAGGTACTTAAATCACTTGCATTGGTCTGAAATAGCACTGGTTCTTTCCCAGGCATTTTGATAATCCAAACTCTGTAAACAACCAGGGAGCCAGCCGGGAAAAAGATGTTTTATAGCTATTCCTCGGAGATCATCCCAGGCGTGCTCCTGTAGAAACCTTTAAACTTGTTCTTTTCTAGTCTCTAGCTGCAGCAAAATTCTTTCAGGCATTCAATCCCCTTCCCTCTTCCCAAAGCACATGCACAACCAGTTTCTGCATCCCGGATGCCCCAGCTCAGCGCTCCACTTGACAGCTTCTGAGAATTGATGGAGTACGACAAGGGAGGGGCCCCCTGCAAAAATGCAGCCTGAGAAAAACTGATGTTCACTTCCTTGCTCTGAAATATTTCCCAGATGCCCTTTAAGATGCAATCTCTCTCTCTCTCTCTCTCCTTTTTTTGCAGAGGTTTGACCTTTCTCCGGATGGGAATTCACCAAGGTATTTCCTGTTGGCTGCTTGGCAACTTTAGGCCTGTGCAGCAACTGAGAGCAAGGATCAGAAAGAGTCTGATGCAGTTTTATGTCTTGAAAATAAGTCACTGACTGGCAATTTTAATCCATTCAAAAACACGAGGGAATTTGGAGCAATCACACAGTCAGAGTCTGGTTTCATCTACGCTAGGGTAGATCAGCAGTCCGTCTTCTGAAGTCCACCGAATTAGAAAAGTGTAAAGAAGTGGGAGATCAGAGCGACAGCCAGTCTCCAGAGAGATTTCCACCTGAGTACATCAAGAGCTAGCTGGTAGGCGTTTACATTACTGGTGGGAGGCTGTGACTGGCAAATTAGGGACAAGGCTCCTGAGATCTTCCGTTGACGGGGGGAAAAAAGCAAAAAAAAAAACCATTTAAAGAGAAGATGAATGGGTTAGGACACCAGCCAGGGACTGCCTGTGTGACCTCAGGCAAGTTGTTTAATTTCTGTGATGTTCAGTTGCCCCCTGCAAGATAGGAAAGTAATCTTTTCTTCCACCTTTTGTATGTCTTGTCAAGAAACTTTGTGGCAGAATCTGTCCAACTGGTGAAAACTCAGGGAATACCTCTCGCACTCACGTGATACAAACAGTACGCTGAAGAAATCTGTTTCTCGAGCCACATCTTTGCCAACGGCCGTGTGAAGTGGTCTCACGCTTCCTGGGGTCTCGGGCATGCCCACTCCTTCCCCAGCTTACAGCAAAGGAGCCAGGGGTTGGGAGGGGACCACTCACCTGGACTGGGGGACCACTAACCTGGATTGGATTCTCCTGCGGGGTTGATTATCGATCTGGGCTTGGTACGATCATCCTGGTGCTCTGGGGCAGGGTGGCGGTCCAGCAATTTTTACCTGCGTGGGTCTCATACTTGGGGTTTGCTCTGGGTATTTCTGGAGATCGTTAGGGAGGAAATGGAAATCTTCCATGAAAGAGAAACTACTTTTTTTACGGAAGGTCACATGATTATTTTTCTAAGCAGCCCTAGAAGAGCCATTCCTACCCTCTAGCATTCATGCAGCCCCTGGGCCTCTGCCACACTCCCCCCATTCCTGGCGTTCCCCACGCATCCAAAGGGTCCCCTGCCTGCTGGAAGGAAGGACTGGAGAGCGGCCTGTTGCAGCTCATGGCTGGCTCACATTGCTTTGTGAGGGCATGATTAAATAAAAATAATGTGCCCCCTAAACACAAGTTCCTTGTGCCTGATTGTGCATACCACTCTCTGGCCCTAGAAATGAGTTTAGGGGCACTGCCTTTGCATGCCTCCTCTTTAGCTTTGCAGCATCTAACCCAGGGGGTGGAGCAGGCGTGACTCCAGATCACACTTCTCTGCAGTTTGGCAAGCTCTGGATTTGAAACCTCAAATGAGGTGCCCGTGGAGATGACTGGCAACCAAGCCAGCACCTCTAGCAGCAGCAGCTGCTGCATTTGGGCACCAAACTTTCCTCTGTCTCCACCCCCAAGGATCGTTCAGTGAAAACACGGGAGGTTGCTAGACACTGGCTACAGACTATATTGGCAGACCCCTCTGTACTGACAAGGTCTGAGGGACACCAAGACCATGTTCCCTGATTCTCTCTAACCATAAGCAAAATGCTTTCAGCATTTGTTTGTTGGCAGGCAGCGTGTGCAATGATTTTGCGTGCCGTAGTTCATGTGAACCTTGATTTACCCAGCTTCATGCTCCCTTGGGCTCTTTTCCGTTTGTTTATGTCTCCCTCTGGTGTATTTAGTATCCACCTCTCCAGCACTCCATTCTCACAAGGGCTTTTGCATCTGATTGCCAGTTTTCAAATGCTGCATAAGAGTCTTTTTGTCAGATCAAGCTGGAGTCAGCAGGGTGGCCCAGGAGAAGAGATGCCAGGGGCCAGAGGAGTGTGTTCTGCCACCCCCACGGTGTCCAGGGAAAACTGTGTGCTAGGAATCTGGGCAGGTTAAGTGCTTCTTTCCACATTAGCACTGGCTGCAAACCTCTCTCTCCGTCTTTGGATGGGAAATCTGATAGCTTTGCATTTCTTGTGCCATGTGCTGAATGAGAAGCGGATGCATCAGTTGGAGGAGGGGAGATAGCAGATAACAGCTAATCTTCGGATCCAGCGCTCTTCCCCGGGGTTGTCTTGCTTCACTATGCACAACTCTGGGCGTGCAGGAGATTCATTCCAGGGAAAGTGTGCAGCAAGCCAGACCTTCATAGAGCCCCAGTGCAATGCAGCAGGAGACAGCATACATCACTGCTTCCCAACCCAGCGGGAGGACCTTGCTGGGGCACCGGACTAATACTGGAGGACCAGCGGCAGAGGAGGGGACCAGCGGGGTGAGGCTACATTAGAGGGACACCATCCCACTGTAAAAGTCATTCCTGCTGTCTCCAGCTGCAGCAAAGCCCGACTGCTTGGAGACCTGCTCAGAAGCTGTGGGAGAGACCCAGACTGGTGTGGGCTGCCATGGTGCTTCGAGGGGTGACTGAGAAAAGACTCCAGACCGCGTGCTCAGGGTGGCCACAGAATCCAAAAACACTGCGCGCCCTCCGCTCAGGCCACTGACCAGCCCCGAGCTGTGCACAGAGCTGTCAGACCCCAACTCGCCTTCCCGCTGCCCCTGCAGCCACGTGCGGAGATGCTCTCTCAGGATCCCATGGTGCTGCTATATTTTGCACCGAATACTCATGGTCCCTGATGGCTGCCAGGCGTGATGCTGATCGGGGCCGTCTGGGAGGCTCTGTAGCTCCTGGGCAGGGACTTGGGGAGGAAGGGGATGTTGTTTGTTGTTACGGTTTGTTATTGGTCTGTTTAGCAACCCTACGGGTCAGGCCTTGTGAACAGGTAGGAAAAGCTGCCCCGAGTGCCAGCACAGAGGTGTCTGGCTTGCTGCAGCCTGGCCAGTTGTAGACACGTCCTCTCCTCAGTCCCCGACCTTTCCTACTGCTTCTGCTTTCCTGTCCCGAATCAGGGCAGCTGCCCGGCTGGTTGTGTGCTCTTAGGCCAGGGGTCTCAAACTCAAATCACTACGAGGGCCACATGAGGACTAGTACGTTAGCCCAAGGGCTGCACCGCTGAAACCTTTTCCTGCAATGATATCACAAATATTGGTAGCAATAGTGTCATTGCGGGCTGCTAGAAATAACTTCAGGGGCTGCATGTGGCCCGCCAGCCACACATTTGAGACCCGTCTTAGGGTCCGCAGAGCACAGACAAGGCCTTACGCTTTCTCCAAGTGGCCTGGCGGGAATATGCAGCCCTTGCAAATCCCGCTGTGGGTTCAGAGGCGACAAAGCAGGGTGCTTGCCCTCAAGCCACTGGGCCATGTGACTTAGCTCTCCCCCCGCCCAGGCCATTGCTGGGGAAGCTGGGGGCCAGCTCAGATGAAGTTCATTAGCACAGGGCCATTAGCAGGGAAATCACCTGTGTGGGCTGCCTGACATTTTTACTAAAATGCAGAAGGAGAAAATTTTCCCTTCATAAATTTCCTTCTCAGGTGCCAGGAGTGTTCGCTGTAAACTTGTTGCCATCTGTTGTTTTTGCAGTGTCAAAAAGCCGCTCTGCTGAGCGCCAGCCTATGAAATATGCATGAAATGCCTTCCTTCCCTTCCGAACTGTCATCTCTTCCAGCACTAAATCCCCTTCTTACCTATTTGTCTTGCATTCATATTTGTTTCCTTAAATTTTATGGCTTCTCAAGCCATCAATAATAGAGTCTTCCTTGGTATGGTGCAATCAGTGCAGTGTAGATGAGCACCTGCAGGGAGAGATTCATGCTCAGCTGTCTCTCCAGAGGAGCCCTAGTCCTCTGGGATTCGCTCCCAGGCTTGATCCTTGGAGCTTCTGGAAGGGAAAGGTGCCAGTGTGTGCACGGGGCATGTAACGCTTGGAAATCAAAGAGCGGGGATGGTGCTTCTCTGCAGCTCCATGGATCATGGCCGACCTCGTCCTAAGAAACAAGAAAGGCTGCCAGCGGTGCAGAATACACCCCACTAGCTACAATACAGATTAGCCACCACAGCACGTGAGTGGCAGGAGGGACTAGCCACCTCGGGATAGCCTGATGGACCCTAAGGTCAGAAGGGACCATTATGATCATCTAGTCCAGTGGTTCCCACCCTTTTCTGTGCCCTAGCACACCTTGATACCTTTAATTATTCCGAGGCACATCACCATACAGTCTTCAAATGAAGTCATGAATATTCGTGAGCCAAACCAGCACTCTGACTCGTTTTTCAAAAAAATTCCATGGCTCAGCTGCTCAGGCATGAGGGCGCACCTGCGTGCCATGGCACATTGGTTGGGAAACGCTGATCTCATCTGACCTCGCCCACCCGCTCCTGCAATAGACCCCTAACCTGAGACTGAGGCACTGAAGTCCTCAAATAAGGATTTAACGACTTCAAGGTCCAGAGAGTCCACTAGCAAGTGGTGGCCCAGACAGTGAACCAGGGCTGGATCAACGCGGGGACTGTGGGGACCGCAAACCAGCTGGCCGCGACACTCCCGTCCTGCCCCTCCCCAGGCTGGCGGCTCTGCCCCAGGGGTGGAGACGGCCGGCGTGTTTTTGCTGAACACGGGGGGTGGAAACAGCCAGCATGCTCTGTGGCCTCCAGCCAGAGCCCTGCTGGGCCACTGCCCCAGGATCACCAGGGAGTCGGCCATGCCGGCCTGAGCCACAGGGGTCCCAGCGTGGCGTCCTGACGTTGCTCCAGGCCCTGGAGGGCTGCACTGGAGGCCGCGTCGCGCGCCGGCCAGCCACGTTCCCGAGCACAGCAGACACACGCCTGTTGCTCCCAACCCCTGGAAAAGACCAGCTGCCCCAGGGACAGGGTGCGAGAGCTGCAGCCAGCCGCAGCCTGTAGCCCAAGCGCCCCACCTCACGTCACCCCCAGACAGGGGATCCCCAGGCTGGGAGGTGGGGCACAAAAGTGGGCAGCCCAAGGACCTGCAGCCCCTTAATCTGGCCCCGGAGCAAACGGTAACACCACAAATGACAGCTGGGCCGTTACAGGCCAGCAGCATCAAGAGCTGAGGTTTTGCCTGACATTTCTCTTCTCTCCCCCGGGTGAGAAGTGAACTCACATGAATGCACCTCTGAACTCTGGGTTTTTCTGGAGCAAGGACAGCAGCCGTGAGCAATGTTCCCTCTAACTTTTCATAGCTGCGTGCGCAAAAAATTTCTTTTGTGCAAATTTTTGGAACCAGTATTCAAATCTGTGCACATGCCAGGGATTGTGGTCAAACCTGTGAGTGCAATGAAGTAAATGTGTATGATGTAAATAATATCTAAATTTTATTTTGATATGGTGATGGAAATGATTTTATCAATTACAAAACCATAGTTGAAACATGCTATTTGAAATTACCTACTTAAAGTAACATGCAAATATTAGCATTGTTGAAGTTTTTTGTGCTCACTTTATTTTGTTGTGTGTGCAGGTTTCGCAACCTGTGTGCACATGCACACGTGCACAGCTTAGAGGAAACATAGGCCGTGAGTGGGATGCACAAGAAGAGGAGGGGGGAGGGATGTATTAAAACAGGGGTCTCAAACTCAAATCACAAGGGCCCAATGAGGACTAGTACATTAGCCACATTTTTGAAAAAAGTTATTTTGAGATAATTATTCTGAATTTATTTCAAAATAATTTTTTTGAAAAAAAAGTTTTTTTGAAAATGCTCTGCAGTATGTTTAACCCCCTGGAGTTCATATTCAAACGAATTATTTCTATAATACATTTAAAATTTCAAAGTGTTGGGCCTTCTCTACAGCTTGCTCTTGGTGGCATTTCATGACATTACATGGAAAGGTGGCTTGCAAAGGAAATGTTGGACTGCAAGAATTCTTCAAAGATGGGTGAATCTTCGAAGCATCTGAGGAAGTGGGATCTTCTCCCACGAAAGCTCATGCAAAAAATAAATCTGTTAGTCTTCAAGTGCCACACAACTCCTTGTTGCTTTTTCACTGGACTAGACTAACACGGCTATCCATTTTAAAATTGACAAGAATTCTTCAATCAACCTAGCTACGTCTCCAGTTGGGGTTAGATTGTCCTAAACACGGTACTCAGGGAGAGCACTTTTTCACAGCCATGAGCAATATAGCAAAGTCATTCTAATTCATAAGTACAGGTCAGGTCTCGGTCTTCTAAAATATGAATATAACAAAATATTTCTGTGAAATCTCAATAATTATGGATAGTTGTCAATTATTTGTGGAAATAATGAATATAGGACTGTTTGGTCTTGAAGGAAAAATGATTGATTTTTAAATTGCTCATATGTTGCATGCTCCCTCTGGTGCCCTAATTTGGTCATTCCAAGGGACAAATATCTTTAAAATTGGCAGATTTGGGGATTTTTTTTTAATAAACTAAGTGTAAAAACGTCATAACCACACACAAAAAATCAGGGTGGGAAATGTAGAATTTAAAAATAACGTGAGTTATTTCTATTCCAATCACCAACTAATTGAAATGTGCTTTCAAATGCAAACAAATACTTAACAGGTAAGTTTTTCAGCTGCTTCATCTTCCTGCCTGATAGGGCTCCTTCAACCTGCGCTCAGCATGAGTAGCCACTAGATGTCATTCAGGCTTCCAGAATAACAGAATTTCTTTGGAAAAAAAGATGAGTCATGTGGCACTGTGAAGACTAACAAATTTATTGTTTTCATGAGCTTTTATGCACTAAGTCCCACTTTGTCAGATGCCAGAGAAAACTTGCACTGAAAAAAAAAACTTGCAGTACGGGATTGAAAAACAAATCCTGTAATTACATTTCACCATCAGTGGAGTCTTATGATCTGAGAAACATTACTTCAGCAAACCAAACAAGTTGTATGTTTTGTTTTCTTTGATTTGCTGAAGTAATCTCACCTGATGCAGTGAAATGTAATCACAGGATTGATCTTTCATTCCCATACTGTAAGGTTTTTTTCAATGTCCATCAACCACTCATCCAGTCATCTCCACTCTGGCATCTGCTGAAATGGGACTTTGCCCAAAAAAGTTCTTGCACCAAATAAATGTGTTAATCTTTAAAGTGCCACAAGACTCCTCTTTTGTTTTGCTGAACGAGACTAATACAGCTACCCCTTTAGAATATATAGCTATGGAGTTTGAAAACAATCATACAGAATCAACTTTAGAGCAACTTCCATTCCAGCACCTCAAAGCACCAAACGCCGGAGAACTAACACCTTGTAGCCCCTCGTCCACCAGTGAGCACCGGCTCACAGAGAGCATAACACACAGTGGAGTAGGCCACTGACACAGCAAAGCCAGGGGTTCAAGTAAGCTGGACCGCGGTGGAACGCCGTTCTGGGGCTCACTATGTTTACGGGCTCGGCGTTCCAGGCCCCCTAAAACCAGAAAACGGTGCTGGAACGCTGCGTTCCGGGGCCCACCATTGAAAAATAGCAGGGCCCGGAACGCTGCGTTCTGGCACCATTTTCTATTTTTAGGGGCCTGAACGGTGCGCCTCTATACGCAGCGGGTCCCAGAATGGCACTCCCCTGCATTCCAGCAGGGCAGGGGGTCTGGGCTATTCCAGGGCAGGGCCCAAGCCACACCCCAAACCACACCCCAAATCCCTCTCCTTCAAGGCCCTGCCCCAACCTGGGGCCTGCCTCCACTCCCGCCACCCCAGCCAGGCCTAGGCCATGCTGCCGGCCTGATTCACGGCCTATTGCCGCCTCCACAGCTGTACCACCCCTGGTAAGTACTGGGATGCTCGGCTCACACTGGTGGGGTATTGGGGGCAGGAGGTCGGTAGTGGGGGGTATTGGGGCCTCAGAGTGGATTTTGGGGGTGGTATTGGAGGCCGGGGGTAGATATTGGGAACAGGAGAGTGGGTATTGGGGGAAGATTTGGGGGGCGGCTACCGGGGGCTGCGGTGGATTTTGGGGGTGGTATTGGGGGCTGGTGGTGGTTATTGGGGTGGTATTGGGGATGGGAGTGGGTATTGGGAATGGATTTGG
>ML682206.1:2319030-2378027 GCA_007922195.1 Podocnemis expansa | reverse complement strand
AGACCCCATTTCCCCACTCCCCTGCTGTGCACAGATCAGGCCCCGGATCTGGCCATGAACGGCTGAGCCGGGCGGCTGCACCCAGAGCTCTGGCGTCCCCAGGCCCCTCGCTGCGCTCAGGCCAGTCCAGGGCCCCGCGGCTGTTGGCACATCTGGGGTTAGGGCTCCACCGGCGTGAGCGCAGAGCCGTCGCCCCACGGGCAAGGAGCAGGGGAGGAAAGCCGGGGTCTCACTGGGCTTTGTGTCTTGCAGCTGATGACGCTCAGCCGCAAGCTGTTGGGGCAGCAGCTGTTTGAGAAGCTGATGAAGATGACCTTCTATGGGCAGTTTGTGGCCGGCGAGGACCAAGAGGCCATCAAACCCCTGATCCAGAGAAACCGCGCCTTTGGGGTGGGCTCCGTGCTGGACTACAGCGTGGAGGAGGATCTGACGACCGAAGAGGCGGAGAGGAAGGAGATGGAGTAAGTGCTGGGGCCCTTGGCGCCGTGAGTTTGTAGATTGCCACAGGCAATCGGGAGCAAACTTGTAAGCAACTTGTGCAGACAGATAAAGAGACCCAACACGGCATCTACAGATCAGCATGGGGAGGGGCAGAGCCGGCGGGTGGGGTGACAAGCACGAGGCAGCCGTTCCACTCACCGTCTTGTGATCCTGGAGTGGGTGTTGTCTCCACAGCCGGCCAATGGGGCTTCCCCCTTTTTCACCCACCTCTGTTGTTACAAGGCTGCTGCTGACACAAAAAGAGAATTGTCTGATAGCACGAATTACCGGTAACTTCTACCTCTCCGGCAGCCTGGGTCTAAAAAAGGACGGCTGAAGCGTGTCGTGTCAGCGCTGCATTTTCCTAAGGAAGCAGACCACATAAATGGGATGTCCAAGTCTTGATTTGGCTGCCCCTGTGCCGTCTTCCAATTCATTTGCCTTCCTTTCCTGACCTGGCTTCAAGCCTGTGATGGTTTCATTATATCATTATAACACGGCTATCCCTTTTCAAATTCATTATATCAGTTCTTTTGTTCTCCTTCAAATTCATCTGGGCTGGATGGGACAGGAGACTGTTTCAGGCTGCGACCCATTCATCTCAGCCATTGCAAATCCTCTCATTCACCCTGTAGTTTGGGAAGGGGAACCCATAACGTGTCTGACCTGGAGCTGGAATTTGTTTCCACTTCCCACGTGAACAAAGCGCACAGGGAGCATAGCTGCCTTTTCCATCGATGTGGATGGGGGGAGACGAACACCCAGCATTGGGTGGTTCCGGCTTCTTCCTCGATTGACTTTTGTGCTGCTTGGCTGTTGGTAACTTTGCTTTGCCGTTCAGGTCACACTAGCCCATTTGTAAAAAGCATGAACTGGGTGCTGAGGCTGCCATTCTTTGGCACCATAAAGCCACCCACCCCCTGCCACAAAGGCATGTGTTATTGGGGTGCCAGCAACTACTTTTTATTGTGGCCTGCTATCCCGCCTGCATCCCCTTTCCCGGACTGAGAGGTAGCGCTGATCACTTACATATTCCTTCCTCTAGGACGGGGCTAGGCGACCCCTGGGATGTACCACACGATCCCATTCGGAGCGGCACGTGGCATCCTCTACAGCCTTACAGAAATTGCCGCTTCTGCACCCACGGAAAGCCACTCTGGCTGGCTTCTTTTGTGGGCAGCTGGGGCACAGACGGTCCCGCTATGCCCGTGCCCCAAGCATGCTGTGTAAAGAAGCCTCCCAGAGTGGCTCGTCTCCACCAAAAGGAGCCTTTTCAAGCAGCTTCTTTCCATGGCATCCCTGGAGACCCCAGGCACACCACTGAGAAGAGCGGCTCTGGGTGGCTTTTTTCCAAAGGCGGCTCTTTTCAGTAGCATGCCTGCAGAGTTACCCCCAAAATCCTCCCAGCTGTGTCTGCCGCCTTTTTTCAGTGGAGGGGGCTGCCGGCTCCAGCTGAGAATCGGGAAGAAGGAGCCGGCACAGGGTTTGGCAGGGTTGCCAGCTCCTGTTCTTGGAGAAGAAAAGCTTTTCTGGGGGCCTTTAAAGAGTGATTTTTAAGAAGTGCCGAATTCGCACCGTCTCAAAATTGGACCCACGAGGTGTCTCAGGTTGGGTCCCCACAAACATTGGTCACTTGGAAATCCAGACCTAGCCCTTTTACACTCGGGGAGTACCTACTCGAACCAACGCTCTGATCCATGCTTCCCATGGTCTCGCAGCCAGAACTGAGCTTCACCAACTGGGCTTGTCCCTGGCCTGTGCTGCTGAATGGGAGCTACACCAGTGCACAATGTGCTCTGGACCAGTGCACACAGGTCTTTTTTTTTGCCTTCCCTCCAGGAGCTCATGGGAGTGGCTCACTGTTGCTGAATCCTCAGCCTGGCTGGCACAGTTTGCTGCGTCCTTGCCAGGCCTTGCTCCCCTGACGCACTCAGTGCAGCTATCGAGGGGGACTTGTCCTCAACAACCCGATACCACACACCTCTGCCGGCAAGTGCCTTGGACAGAATGTGCTGTTTCTGATTTGCCAAGGGCAGGGCCTTCTTCCTGGCAATGTGATTGGCCAATAGGGCCCAGCCCTTCCACTTGGTTGGCTGTCAGAGAGGCAGAGTCCTTTTGTAAGCACTCGGTCTGCCAAGTTACTCCCGTTGAGTAACTCCTGCTGGCACTTTGCCACGCTTGGCCTGCCTCTGCCTTGCTGCTGCAGGGATCCCCCTTGTCTTCAGAGGGTGCATGAAGAGCCGCTTCTGCCCCGGAAGGGGCACTTTTTTGCAGAACTTCTGTCCCCGGATTGCTCCCATGCTGGCTGTCCTGAGAGTCCCAGGGACAGTTTAGAGCGGAGCCTGTTGTGCAGGGGCTGGTGGCTTTTTTCAGGTGCCCAGTCCAGCGACGGGAAGCAGTGGAGCTACCCCCAGAAACCCCTTGACCGTCCTGTGGAAGCTGCCCCAAGGCAGGAAAGCCACGGCCTTGTAGGGCTGCCTTGCAGCTCAGAGTGCGCTGGATTCACTCGCCCTCTTTCATTGTCAGGAGCTCTGCTCATGCTGATAAACAGACGCAGCTGGGCCACAGTCTCACTTCCCGCTGGTCTCTAGAAGGATGCCCTTGTGGGTGTTTGCAACAGGTGCTGCTCAAAGAGGTCCCCATGAGATGGGTGACGAGGGCACTTGGGAGCACCTTGTCTCACAGCCTTTTGGACTCCAAACAACTTCCAAAAACCTGGGCAGCTTCACACATCCAGCCTGCTGGCAACTCCCGTGCCTTAACTCCTTCCTGGCCACCCCATGTTACTTGGGGAAACTCTGGTTCCCCTTCCATCAGGATCAGGAGGAAAAAGAGGGGAAGCTAAGCCTTGGGCCAGAGGGAGGGGACATTTCGATCCACAGCGTGCCTGGAATTTGCAGAACTGGTACAAAAGTGGCTGAGGAGGAACTTCTGAAAACTGTTCGTGCCTTTCCCTTGTTATAGGCGTGGTCTTGGCTCCACCCTGTGCAAAGCTGTGATTTCTATCAGCAAAGGATTTGGGAAGGAGATGCAATCAGCAATGCCATAGCATCATTAGCCCAAGCCTGTAGAAGTAGCTGTGCCGCACCTTCGAGTGTCCCTGCAGATGGTGTCTGAGTTACTGACAAGGGTGGCTTAGCTGTGCTAGAAGGACACATCCATCTCTTGCTATTTGCCATGGGTTGCAGCCTGCTTTCCATACAGCTTGTTTTCCGAGCCTTGTGCAAGGGTGCAAATGTTGCTGTCCCTGGATTCAAATAGTCGGTCTCCAATACTACCCTCTGCTCTTGGATTCTTGCCCACTGCTTTGTTGTGAATTGGTATCTGTCTCTGATCCAGGTTTCCATGCGTGGCAGTAGCTGTTTCACGCTCGTGCTTGTTTGGCTACAGCTTGCTCCAGTCTCTCCTCTCTGCTAATCAGCCTCAGTCCGTGCTTAATTTGTGCAGGGGGTGAGCCCTGACTCCTAGGCATGAGAGTTCACAGCCCCGGCACCTCAGGACTTGCAGCATCAGTTAAAAAGTAAATCATTGCTTGGCACTTCTTCCATTACAAATTAAGCGCTGGCCTCACCCAGCCCTGGATAAGAATATAAGAAGTGTCCTCAGGACAGACCAGTGCTTCACGAAGGCCAGTAACCTGTCTCCAGGGCTGGATAAATAGGACCCCAGGCTGTCACCGACTGCGGGACCCCACTTTGGCCAGTCTGCCCATGGGGCTGGGGGGGGCCTGGCTGGCAAGGCCATAGCAGAGGCCCTGTCTTGAGCCAGCCAGCTAGCCTGCCTCCTGGGTGGAGAGAGAAAACCACCACTGGCCAGCTGTGCCCCCAGGGATGGGGCAGAGCACAGAGTCTGGCCTCTGGCTCCAGGACCTGCCTCGTCCCCACCTTGCCCCCCAATGGCAGGAGCGCTCTCAGTACTCCTGCCTTGTAGCACCGAGCCGGGCAAGGATGCTGCATTACTGCAGGGGGTTTAGGGGCTGGAACCTGGGGGACCACCTTTCAGCTGGGCCCAGGGCTTAAGTCCCTAAAGCCCCTGAAAAAAACCAGCCCTACCTGTCTCTGAAGCCTCTGGCAGAGGAAATGAACAGAACAGTAAAACAAACAAGGAGTCCTGAGGCACTTAAAGACTAACAAACTTATTTGTTGCGTGAGCTTTCATGGCAAAAAATCCCACTTTGTCGGACGCACTGAAGACGGGGGAGCTTGTAGAACGGGCGAAAATAAATGTAAGTCATGGAACAGATCAGACTAACAGCAAATCGAAACAGTTGTAAAGATTCAAACACTGGGGAGCAACACACAGAGGAAGATGAGGTCAAATCACCTGTTGTAATGAGAGAAAAATCTGCTGCCCTATTAAGTCCTGGAGCAATGCAACCGAATTTGCAAATAAATTCAATCCCAGCAGCCTCTCTTTGAAGCCTTGATCTGGTATTCATCTGGTGGAGCACCGCAATTAGCAAATCATTAGTGGAGTGATCATGAAGACTGAAATGCTGAGTGTCTGATGAAGCGGGATTTTTCTCCTGTGAAAACTCATGCAATAAATAAATTTGTTAGTCTAAGTGCCACTCCATGTTTCTTTTACCAGCCTAGACTAACACGGCTGCCCCTTTGGAACTTCAGACAGTTTCCAGCGATCCAGCTCCTGTTGTCCCACCTTCTGGAAGTTGGAGACGTACAGACCCTGGAGAATGGGGTTGCGTCCCTGATTACATTAGCTAATTGATAGACCTGTCCTCCGTGAACTTGTCAAATTCTGGTTTTGAGCCAAGTTACGCTTTTGGCCTTCGCCAGGTGTAGCTGGATGGGTTGGCTGGTCTCTTGAGCTGGGCTGTTTGCCAGGACATGTGCTGACTGGAGCCGTGCCCATTTCAGACTATCGGAGCATGTCAGGCAAGCTTGCTCCTTCCCTCAGTTGCTCTGCAAGTGTGACTAATCTAATTCCTGGTAAATAGATGCCTTTACACCATTGTTGGATAACTTCCTGGTCTTTATGTTTCTTCTCAGTGAAGGGTTTTGTCAATGTAGCATTAGCGTTCACATTCCACGTTTCCCTTCAGACATACTGACTACCGCTCAAAGATTAAGCCGGAGTTCAGTAAAGAGCACTCCAGACAAATGGCGCGTTACACCAAGGCAAATCAGAGACGGTGTTTGCCAGCGAGATCGTAGGGCCTGGTCCTATGGAGCCCAGGGGAGCAGAGTTAGTCCTTTGAGTCCTTCTGGTGTTTTTGGTGCTGGGTAAGACGTGAGAGCCTGAGTCAGTGTTCACATGTGCGGTGAGTCTAGTTTGTGACATTTCACACCCACTGCTCAGGGTGCAGGACCATGGTTAGTTGAGCCCAGAGACAGCAAATGTTGGGGCTCAGTGACTTTTGGGTGCCTGTTGCACATAAAGTGGGCTTCACATATGCTCAGCGTGCTACTGGAAGTCTCCCTGTGGGAGCCACACAGCAGCACCAGCAGCTCCTCATCTTCCAGCTAACTAGGAAGCTGCAGGTGCTGCTCTTGGTGGGAGCCGAGTAACCCTGTCTGTTGCCCTGAAACTTGAAGATTGTAACTAGGAACATCCGTCCAGGCCACCGTAACTCTAGCCTGCTTGGTTCACGGGGGCTAGAAAGCACCAGAATGTCGCCCTTCATGCTCCAGCTTCAGGTCGCTAGCTTGGTCCCCATAGCCTTCATCCTGGCAACCAGGGGCGGATTAAGGGGCCTTGGGGCTCCAGCCCAGGGGTGGTGGAGCTGACTGGCATGCGGCGCATCTTCCGGTGCGACCCTCCAGGGCCGCGGCCTGTGGAAGGCCACACCGGAGGCTGTACAGCGCGCCAGCCAGCCCCAGCAGTGGAGCAAACAGGGCCGGCCTGCCCTGCCCTCCAGGGCGACCCAGCCAGCCCAGGATCGGGGTGGCATCGTGGTGCTCGGCCTCTGGCTTAGGGCAGGCCCCATCTCCCCTGTGCTGGCAGGGCCGAGGGCTCCCGTGACGTGGGCCCCGGAGGCGCGTGCAGTAATCCACCCCTGCTGGCACCAATTCCAAAGCCAAAGTGAGACTTTTGGCCCTGGCTCGAATGCGATTCTGGTGGGGTCAGAATATGCTTTAGTCCTGCCTCGTCCAGAGCTAGGTTGCCCACAGGAATGCCTGAACATGGGGAGGAATTGACCCATGAGAAACTGAGTCCTGGGAGAGAAGAGGTGCCTACGTCCGTTATGTGATGCCTGTTTTCTGTGCTCTGAGCTTTTTTCTTTGGGGGCGGGGGGCATAAAAGCAAGTTTCTTGCTATGTCGGAGGTGGCTGCAGAGCGAGGCAGGGTGCCTGGGTGTCACATGACGCTGCATTCGCTCTAAAGGGGATGTCTTTTTTCTCCCCTGATTAAACTTTCTCCCTTCTCGTTCCAGCCCATGATCAGTGGGCAAATAACCAAGACCTGCTTAACTCTCTGCCGCTGTAATTTCTCTGCTAGTTGGGCTTAACATTCCAAGAAGAAGGAGGGTTTCCAGCAAGCCTGTCTGTCTGTTCAGCTGGAAAAAGGCTTTTCTTTTGGTTGTATTAAAAGGCAAAACCCCTTGTGTTCTGACTAATACTTAAAACACCCAGGGCAGGGATTGCAAAGTGCCACTGTGCTGTCAGGCCAAAGAATTGCTGAGCCAGTGGGCGTGTCGACATGTGACTCTCTGATCCTCTTGCTTTTATTCTGGTTAGTGGTTGGCAACTTGGCACAGGGACGCTGGGCTGGCCACTTTCCATTCCTGTTTCTCAGCCTCCGTCACACACATGCTCCGTGCTCTTGGAAATCCCAAGGACCAGGGCACGGTGAACTGCGTCAAAAGCACGGTTAAGCCAGTGTGCACGCAGTGAAACCAACACTGCTTCAGTTTTCTGTTGGGGCCTCTCTTATTTTCCTCTTCCCTGGCTTGTCTGAATTTCCTGTGCTTCCCCCACCCCCCTGTGGTCAGAGTCACACCACCCCTTGAACTCATGCATGATGGCAGAGGCAGGCAAGGTGTTGCTACACCGACTTAGTCGGTTTCTAATGCTCTTGGCCATAGCTTGTTTCTAAACCATCCAGGATCCACCGCTGACCTCAGAGCCCCACCAGTCCTTCCCCCAGCTTCATGCGGTGTCACTCCTAGCTGCTTCCTTGCATGCTAATCTATGTTGCCCAGTTTTGGAACCAATGAATTTGATCTAAAGTCTAAAATTTCTCCTGTAGCGTTAGGTCAGAGGCTTCCTAATGTGGGCAATGAGACCTCCCTAATGGCTCCTGGATGGTCTCGATCACCCCACTTTGCTCCTACTTTCTAAACTTTTATGCTTTTGACCGCTCTTGACGCGGTTGTTTTTGTAGGGCTGGGATGGTAGGCTGCCAGGATTGCTCGTCTCCTTCGAGGAGGCCTTGTCTCGACACATTCTGGCACTGGTTTAGTCTAGGCCTTGTACTCAAACCTTTTTCCAACATGAGAAGAAAGTATTGGTAGCTTGAATAGAGCTTTAAGGCTCCATTGCTGTTTTACGCCACTCTGGGGCCGGGGGCCACAGCCACATTGACTCCTTCCGCCTCTCCCGGCCAGCATGACACCGCTTTGGGGCCGGGGCTGCACTATTTCCTTCGCCTTCCCCAGCCAGTGCAGCCTCGCTCCAGAGCTGCGGTCAGGGCTGCACTACCCTCTTCTGCCCCCTCTCTCCTCCCCTCCTAGCCAGTGTTGCATGCCCCCTTCTGCTCTTCCAGACGGCTCCGTGCGGCCCATCGGCCCTCCCGAGAACTTGATTGCCCACCCCTGTGCTAATGCCTTGGGCTGAGACTCAGCTTCTGACCGCATGGCGTTTCTCCTTTGGCTAATCTTCTCCTGACGAAAAGCTGCTCTGCTCACTCCTCTTTGGCCAGGTCCATGCTAAGATGTTAGCTTGACCCAGCTACCTCGCTGAGAGGTGTGAAAAATCCACAGCCCTGAGCAGTGTAGATAAAATGTTCTAAATCACTGGGTCCACCTAATCCAGGCGGTCGATTTGCGCCGGCGATGTTGGCGTAGGGCAGGCAGTGTTTATGCTGAAGAATGACAGAACAGTAGCAGCTCTTTTGGCGTACTGGTGCACGTGTAGAAAAGCCTTTAGTGACGGAGCGAGCCCGTTTTGTGCTTCCCAGCAGCAGTGGCAGCTCCCGCCCTTCCAGACACTGTTGCATAGAAGGGGTTTATCTAACAGTAAGTCACCCAGATATGCCGGGAGATTCTGTATTGCTCTAGTTATACTGGTGTAAAGGAAATGCTGCTTCTAGGATTCAAGGACCTTTTAGCAGTAGTTCGTACGTTGCTTTGGAAACAGTTTAAGCCAAACCTCAAAAGGACACTTATTCCGGAACGAGGCAGATAAGTCTTGCCCTGCCCAGCATGTTCCAGTCCAAGCTACTGCTTCACACATCTCTCTGACAAGCAGGGAAGCTGCCAAGTGCTGCCAGGCCCCAAGGTACGTCACAAACCTGTATGAAATTGGAGCCCAACATCCTTGTTCTCACCTCTCTTCTCCCCATCACTGGCTGGCTCGCTGGGTCCCATGACTGCTGTGCAGTGGACAGACGCTCCTTGGCAGCGTCTCAGTGTGTGTCATTAGCTCTCACCGTGTCTAGCGACTTTCACATGGCGATAGTCTAATTAAGTCAAGTAGCTTTCCCACCGTTAGACCCCTGCGTATGGGTTAAGAACTCAGGCTTCTGACTCAGAGGAGAGACTCAATTTGGCAGGAAGCAGTGCAGGGTAAGGCTGACCCTCTTACTGTCCCTATCAAACATCTGACCAGCGAGCGGCTTCTAGTCTTGCTGAGGAAGGCTTGTTTCCTGCACTTGATGTGTTGCGCTCTTTAGGAAACCTAAGATGCAAAGTATACCAAATATATTCAAGTAAAGTTACAAAATCAAGCCCTGCGATGCTAGGGCATGCCTGACTTATGGCCTCCCAGGTCCCCTTGTGCAAGTGCATTGTGTGAGCTCCAAATACTTAAGCCTTGGTGGTCCCCCCAAGACCCATGCAAGATAGATGGTGCTTCAGGAATGGGGCAAATTTATGACGTGCCATTGTCCTGCTTGTTCTGCAGGGAGCCCAGGCTGTGCAAACCTTGCACTGTTTGCAGCTGGTCTCTTTTTTTCCTCCTTGGCGTTGTTACAGGGCTTACCCCATTAGCCTCCACAGTGCTCAAACCACAGTGAGCTGGTTCCCATCCCCAAGAAGCAGGAAGATATTTTTGTGCCTGTTTTACAAGAGGCACAAAGCCTGAAGTTGGACGGTTTTTCATAGCGGGGGGGGGGGGGAGGAGGCAGCTGCACATCACTGACTCCAGTGGGCTTAGGCCTGAAGGAGGCTTTTGAAAACATCCCCTTGCCCACCGGCAAAGCGCTTTTGGCCCAGAGGTGCCCTAGAGAAACGCTGTTACAAATGGTGGCTGCCACAGTGAAGAACAAGAAGGCAGAGGGGCTTGTGGGGATCCCTTTCAGGATGGGAACCTTACCCACGTGACACCGAGAGAGCTGGCTGTGAGTGGGGTGGGGTGAAATTTAGTCCAGGGGAGTTGGGGGACTCTTGGCCTGTTCTGGCTCCTGTCTCACCATTTGTTTCCTTTCCCTAGCTCCTGTACCTCAGCGGCTGAGAAGGAGACAGGAGGTGAGTGACACAATTGCCCCTCACGTGTTAAGATGGGGCACAGCGCTATTGTCTGGCCAAGCTGTCCCTTCCCAGCATGCTCCAGGGCTTTGGAGCTCACACCCTTGTGGTGCAGGAAGGCCTGGGGCACAGGTGTGCATTTGGTGGAAAGTTGATCTGCTCGTAAACCATGAGGACCCAGCCACAGGTTCCAGGGGACGCTCGGCTTATTCTGCCGGCGGGGAGGTCCTCGCCTTGCTTAGGAGCTGAGATTAGGAGCACTCACTTAGGCATTAAGGCTCCATTAGGGATGTTTAATCTGCTCCTGTGCATGGCACAAGATAGAGAAATCCCCCCTCCTGCCCCCCGTGAATCCTGCATCCAGCCTAGTGCCTTGTGACCAAGCTAGGGCCAATGAAGATCCAACCCTGGGATTTTCTCAAGCGTGAGATCCCCACAGGTGCTTTGGCTGGACTTGGCCTCGCAGGCATGGTGAAGGAGTGCGGGTCTTGTGCCAGGGACACGTGGGCACCCCTCTGCCATGTCTGCAGCACGCTCACCCCATCTCCCCTCAGGTGCCGACCAGAGAGAGAAGCAATACCGTGTGCATCAGGGATTTGGGGACCGCCGGGGCGGGGTCATCAGCGCCCGCACGTACTTCTACGCAGACGAAGCCAAGTGCGACCAGCACATGGACACGTTCCTGCGCTGTATCGAGGCCTCGGGTAGGTGTCCTGCCTGTGCCCCTCCTCTAGGCATGCCCGGCACTGTGTGCCTCCCCCAGCTGCTGGCATAGACAACCATGGGCCATGGCTCTGCCAGCATTGTCCTACCGATTCGGCCAGCGCTGTGTGGCTTGCTGCAGAGGCCAGGTGCTTCCACTGGCTCTGGAGCATAACCATCGGGGCGAAGAGCAGATCTGCCAGCTCAGATGGGCTTTCTAAATTCCTCCTCCGTCCCTGTGGCTGGCAGCAATGTCTGAATTCCTGTGGGCTGCCTCTCTTTTACCTGCCCTGGCATCACGGATGCCTCAGTGCTCTCTCTGGCTTCATTTAGGTGGCAGCTCGCAGGACGGCTTTTCCGCCATTAAGCTGACGGCGTTAGGGAGGCCCCAGTTCCTGGTGAGTGACCGACACGTGGTGCCAGAGCCCACGTGATGGCGGAGGGAGGGACAGGCTGGAGGGGCGCTCAGGCCTTGGACAGGCTCAGGGAATTGCTTGGAAACTGCTCCAGGTTAGGGAACAGAGGCCCTGGTGTAAGATGATGGCTTTGGGGACCAGATCTGCCCCAGGGGGCACTGCATTCGTCATGGGCAGCGCCCCGCCTGACCTTCCCTTCTGTGCCAGGCACGTGTTGTGGCTGGCAGCTGTCCGTGATGCTTGCTAAACTCCTTGGGCGCTCACTGGGGCCCCCGTCTGCTGTTGGGTCGTTACTGTGAGAGGCCTGGAGTAATGGGAGGTACCAGCACTGTCTTGTTGGGGACACTGTCCCCACGTGGCCCAGCAGGATCTGTCCTGCTTCTTTGGTGTGGCAGGGTACCCAGCTAGCTCCCCTAGGACCAGATCACGGGGGGAGCTCTGAGCCGCCCTACCCCACCCATGCTGGGGAGTGAAAGGGGAGCTGACTCTGGGCTCCACTCTCCAGCTGCAGTTTTCGGAGGTGCTGATGAAGTGGAAGAAGTTCTTTCACCAGATGGCTGCAGAGCAGGGCAAGGCCGGCCTGGCTGCTGTGGAGACCAGGCTGGAGGTGAAGAAGCTGCAGGTGAGCTTGGCGCTTAAGCTGTATTCCTTCTCTTCCCCTCCTTTGTCCCCCATACGCCAGCTGGTGGTGAGTCTGTGCGGCTCACGCCCAGGCCGCCTCATGGTTTTCCTGTAGGAGGGTGTCCACATGTTTCTCTGAGGCTGTAAAATATTTTGGGAGCTTGGATCAAAGCATTGGGGAGGGCTCTGAATTATGGCAGAGAATTCTTGCCTAGGTCTGCCCCTGCTGGGTCTTGCCTATGTGCTCAGGTCTAACTGATGGCCATACTCAATGTCAAGAAGTAATCTTTTTGTGGGTTGGACTGGCGTAAAGCCTGGGTGCTTTTTGACCTCCGGTGTAGCATGGGGCACGAGTCGCTTGTAGATTCAAATTAGTGTCATTGGTGGATTCTTTGTATCTTGAAGTCATGACTTGAGTATGCAGTAGCTCAGCCTGCGGTTAGACATCTGTTACGGGAGCAGGCAGGTGAGGTTCTGTGGTCTGCCATGTGCAGAAGGTCAGAGTAGATGACCCCGATGGTCCTTTTTGGCTTTAAAGTGTGGGAGCATTGTTCTGCTACTGGCCTGATGCACAGCTGGTTAATCGGCTTCCTTTTTCTCCTGTGTGCTGGCTGTGCCCAGACTCCTCCTACCCAAGCATGCTTGATTCTGTGCATTTCCCCCAGCCCTTCCTCTGGGCTAGGGTTGCACAGGAATCCACATCCCGCACCCCCAATCTAGGTCCTGGAGCACTGTACGTCCCCTGATCCAGCGTTGCCCATTGTAGGCAGGGCGGTGGGAGGAGCCCTGCCTCTTTTCCCGCCAGCGCTGGTACCTGTGCTCTCTGTCCAAGCTGCTGGTGCATTTACCAGTGTAGCTCCCGCCGGCAGCCGCAAGACAAGGGCTCGCTTCTCCCCAAAAGCTGCCCCACAGCAGTGTGGAGCCCTCAGACAAATCCTTTATGGCTGTTCGGAGCCATTGGCCCCCATGGGGCTGCACATCTTGGCCACTGGGTCATGTGGGGTGCAGATACCAGCCCGGTCCAAGCCCAGCCACTGTCCTGGAGCAGGGTCGTGACTCAGGGTGGAGCAAAGGTCTGCGGTACAGAGCTGTTTGGTGCCTGCAGGACCTCTGACCTGCTCTTTTCTCATTTCAGGAGTGTCTGGCAAAGCTGGGCATCGCCACCAAAGCGGAGAGCCACCATTGGTTCACGGGCGAGAAGCTGGGCGTGTCTGGGTGAGCTCCCTCCACAGGGTCAGGCTGGCTGCGGCCCAAACCTTCCCTGGCATCTGCTGCAGCGTGGGAAGGGATGAAGGTGAAGCACAGGCGGAGGGTGAAGGCCTCTGTTTTAACCGACGTCTGTGCTGTTAGTGGGGTACTGTTGACCTTACTGGTCTGCCAGGCTCCGGCTGAAATCTTCCTCTGCTGGGTCGGGAAGGAGAACCGCTGAGCTGTTCCTACCCCATCCCATCTAGTGACTTGTGCAGGAGCTGTTGTTACGCCCACTAGGAAGGCGCTCGCCCTGCGAACTCAGCAGCCGGGTCACGCTGGGGAGCGGTCCCTGAGCTTGGGGCCAGTTTCCAACCAGCTTGGAGCTGGTGCTAACGTGTTTGGGGGGTTTTTTCTTCCCTCCCTGGCTGCAGCACTGTAGACTTGCTGGACTGGAACAGTCTGATTGACAGCCGAACAAAGATCTCCAAGCTGCTGCTCATCCCCAACATGAAGGTGAGTCAGCACCGCTTCCTTGGCCCAAGGAACCCCTCCTGAGCGGTAGACCTTTTCCAGCTAATGACATGCGGCACCATGCATCGTGTCCTCTAATGTCTCAGCCAGTCAGTCCTAAAATGCCGACTGTCACACGGGAAGTGCGGCCCATCGGGCTGCTCATCCCTATAGTCATCTGTTTTGCATCCCCTAGCTTCTGCTTAGACCCTGATGAATTCTATCCCCTTGGGGTCTGTACCCTTCTGCCCCATCATAAAAGGAATTGTCCTTGTTTGATCCCTCTGTGCACTGAGTCCCACGTTCCTGACCTCACCTAGCTGGAGAAATTCAGAGTCTAGAGGGCCTGAGCTTGGCTCCTGGCAGGTCCGAGAAGTCAGACCTCTCCTTAATGCATCATTGCACGTTTGGGGTGTGCTGGGGGGATGTGGGAGAGGGCCCACCAGACTGGGCAAGCTGAACTCGATTGAACTGGGCCATTCAGCAAATGATCCCACACGGGAACTGGTGCCTGATCCGTTGGTGAGTTATTGATTTGTTTTCCCCCATTACCACATTGTAATTTGTAGGGCCTTGTCCCAGAATCAGCCCCGGCATTAGCAACATTTCTGCTTTGGGAGCCCCCAGAAGCAGTTTCACCGCTCGCTGCAGAAACAAATATCATAATTGTTAAATACAGGTCACAGAGCGACAAACACTCTGACCCTGTGTGGCAGCTAGAGATGAAGTGGAGTGAGTGGAGCCTCCACACACCCTCAGCACCCTTCACAAAAAAGTCTCTGGTGTTAGTTTTTCTTCCTCATCTCCCCCCATCATCACCACCGGTGGTGACGTCCTGGCACCTCTCAAGTCACAGAATGGGATACAACTTGTCTGTATATTATGGATGCTGATTTAGTAGGGATTTCCAGCTCTCTTCCTTATTTGTAATTCCTCCCCTTACTAATGTGGGAGTACCCTTCTCCCATAGGTTATTAATCCTTCTGCCTCAAGTTTATTAGCAGAGATGTCTGTTAGTTCCCACGGCATTCTTGTGGTCAGACATCTGCTCTTGTCCATGAGCAGAGACATTCCAGGGCGGTGTGAATTAACACACCATGGTTATTTGCCAGCCTTCTGCCTAGGGTTACTCCTGGCGAGCTACATACACCAAGGGGGCCATGTGCTTTGATTAGTTTAGCTTAGCTATCACCTTATAGTTCATGAGGATTACGATATCATTCCACTGATCTGTGCTGTGCCTAACAAGTACCAACACCAGTAGGCTACAATTGGAGCCTTGGGAGGTGAGGGGAAAAGTTTCCTAGCGGAGTAGCTGAGTGAAGATGGCCTACAAATGAAAGAACTGCAAATCTGGGACATGGACGTCAGGCGCTGTCTGGGAGGCGCTCCGCTTGCCTGCGACTTTCCCTTGGGGAGCACTGTTCAGGGGGGTGATGGCTAAGGCAAAATTTGAACCTGGGGCAAGGCAGAAGTGAAGAATCCAGCTGTTCTGAACCGGGAAGGGACTCCAGGTTCTGCCCTCCCAGAGACGTCACTGTCTCTTGCAGATCCAGCTCTGGCAGGCGATCGCTCTGACCACGTGTCGGTGCTCACTTGCGTCTGTGCTGCAGTCGCATCCCTGCTAGAGGAAGAAAACTGGGTCCTGGGGGCGTCGGCAGCTGGGCTCTCCTCTAATTTGCTCCTTCCAGTCGAGAAGGCAGGGTGAGGAGATGACCTCAGGTGGCTGCCTCCACCCCATGCTGCAGCAGTGACTTGAGTAAGAAAGGCCTGCTAGTGGACTGGTTCCCCTGGCCCAGCCACCACTGCATGGCGTGGAACTGGGGCCCAGGATTTGGGCAGCGTTTCTGGTGGGAGTTGGCTTGCTTGTGAAACTGCTGCTGTGTGCGGGGTCCCTGCAGTCTTGCACTCCAGAGGCCTCAAACTGCAGCGCTGCGGTCTGCGGAGCTAAATACGCTGTGCCGAAGGTCTTTCACCAGGGAGAGGAGGTCAGAGCTGCCCGCAGTAGCTGGGTCTGGCACAGGGGATGTGTCCTACATGAGGTTAACAAGGCTATTCTAGTCCTGCCCTGCCACATGTGACTCACTCCACATCCGCTCCTTCCCTCAGTCCACTGAGCTGCAGCCTGTGAAATCCCGGCCTTTGTGCTGCTCCCAGCCCACCCCCTGATCTTCTGCATGGCACAGGAAAAGTGCCCAAAGGACAATGTCCTGGCATGATGCTTACGTGTTGAGATCCTGCTTGCTGCTGCCAATCTGTTGTTCCAGGATCTTTACTGGGACTCCAGGAGGCCGGCATAGCCAGCGAGCTGCCCTGCTGTGAGGGACTGGGCCAGGGATCTCTCTCAAACAGCTTCTCGCAGCCCTAGAGAGAAGGTTTCCATCTTTCTTGTGAGGCCCTACCCTGTGCTGGCTTCCCCAGCCCTGCTGGGCCAGCCACTGCCATGACCCCAGATGCCCACGTCCCAACACCCCTCTGTAATGTCTGGGGAGCGGTAGATCTGGCTGTGGCTCCCAGCCTGAGGTGGCAGGCGTGCAGGGGGAGTGACTGAGGCTGGGTGGCTGGAGCATGCTGGTATTTCTCCCTGGCACCTGCTCCACTGTGTTCCAGCGGGCCCTGCGCTGTACTTTGAACACGGAGAGTTTTGCTTGCAATGTTTGTCGCCCTTCTGCACCCCACATGTGTAACAGGAAGAGAGTGAATGGCTGCTCTGGGTTAGCGCTTGTCCAGGTGCCTCCTGTTGCATCCTGGGTGAGGGAAGGGGTCTGTCACGTCCCCACTGTGGCCATGTGGGGACAGCGCTGAGGCTGTGCGGGACGCTTCTCATTTCAGACCGGCCAGCTAGAGCCTCTGCTGTCGCGCTTTACCGAGGAGGAGGACCTGCAGATGAAGCGAATGCTGCAGAGGATGGACGTCCTGGCCAAGGTCAGGAGCGGGTCTTGGTGGGAAGCTCCCATCACCTGTTCTCCAAGCCGGGGTGGGCCCTGTCCTGAGGGTGTGGGAGCTGGACCTGCTCACCCATGCACCAGCAATTGCATCAATGCAAGCAATGTTTGGGGCCCCAAAACCGGCTTGGGATTCCTCGCTCTGCGCTTGGCAGCGTCTGGCAGATGTTTCCTGTAGGTGTCAACTGCAGATGAGACAGTGCTGCCATCTACAGGGCCCGCACAGTACTACAGACCACACTGGCCAGGGGCCTGCCTGCCTATCATCCTTCCGCTTCAAAGCGTCTGACGAAATGGGATTTTGTCCCACAAAAGTTAATTCAATAAATAAATTAGTTAGTCTTTACTCTTTGTTTTACTTCCCCTTTCAGAGAGCCCTGGAGATGGGAGTGAGGTTGATGGTGGACGCTGAGCAGACCTACTTCCAGCCAGCCATCAGCCGGCTCACTCTGGAGATGCAGCGCAAGTTCAATACAGAGAAGGCTGTCATATTTAACACCTACCAGTGCTACCTCAAGGTGAGGGGCTGGTTGGTACCACCTGCCGGCAGGCAGCTGGGGCCCAGCGGTGCCTGGGGAGCAGCCGGTGTGTTTAAAAGGCCCAGGTGCCGTGGCGTTGGTGGATTGCAAGCAGTGAGGTAGGTCTGGAGACATCAGGCTTCAGTAAATGAGCTGGTGGTGTCACTTCAGTGCCTACGTCTGTCTCTGGGCAGAACAACCCCAGATGCCGGCTGGGATTCTTGGTCCCCTTCTGACCCGGAAAGCTCATGTCAGTGGTGTGAGCGACTCCACTGGGCTGCGCAGTGTGAGGGGAGGGGTGCAGGATCCTGGCTGCAGGTGACACGGCTCCATCTCTTCGCTGTAGGAGGCGTATGACAACATGACCGTGGATGTGGAGCTCTCTCGCCGGGAGGGTTGGCGCTTCGGGGCCAAGCTGGTCAGAGGCGCGTACATGGAGCAAGAACGGAGCCGAGCTGCCCAAGTGGGCTACGAGGATCCCATCAATCCAACGTACGAAAAGACCAGTGAGATGTACCACAGGTAAGCGGGCAAGAGCAGGGATGCTGGAGTCAGGCGATGGTGCCCCGGGCACTTCCCTCTGCTCACGTGTAATCCCTCCGGCAGGTGCCTGGACTACGTTCTTGAGGAGATCAAGCACAACCGGAAAGCCAGCGTGATGGTGGCGTCGCACAATGAGGACACAGTGAAGTTCACACTTCGCAGGTGGGGATGCATCTCGCTGATGCGGCAGTGGTTCCAGGCCTTGCGTAGTTGGATGGGGGCCCGGGAAGGGGATAACAGGGGCTGCTGCAAGCAGGGATTGACAGGGGGCAGCAAAGTTGTGTGTGCGAAGCCTCCTCAGCATCTGACTGTGCCAGGAGCAGGAGCTGGCCATGCCTGGGGAAAGGAGCTGGAAGGCAGAGAGCCTGCACATGGCCTGGAGTTGAATTAATGGTGTCTCCGTGTGCAGTCTAGAGACTAGCCCCAAAGCTGCGCTTGATTTGGAGCCCTGGGATGTCTGGCTGATAGTGGATCAAACTTTTGGCAGAAGCAGCTTTTGGGGAAAGGTTTTACTTGTTCTCCCGTGACCTTGCTGGCCAGCGGGTGGAAGCGTGGTGGAAGCTGAGACAAGCGCTGAAGGGAAGTCTCTGTATCGCAGCAGAGCATGAAAGCCGGCTGCTGTGAACGCCGCATGGCGGCTTAGTCCTGTGAATGTTGACGAAGCTGTAGCCAGTTCCAGGCATGCCGGGAAGCCCCGTGAGCTGGGCAGATCCAGGGGCGAGGGCACACGGCAGTTCCAGGGCTGATCTGTGCCATGCACAGAGGATGGTCACTAGTTACACCAGCTTTTCTTGCAGTTTGCTGCTCCCGTGCTCTTGGGAACATTTAATCCAGGTCTGGGATGCGCCTTTGGAAAAGAGCAGAGTCCTCTGGCCAAAGGCTGCTTCCAAATCCCCTGTCAGTCCTTTTAATGCAGAGTTTCCTTCTTGGCGTCTTTCCTGATGTAACTCTGGGGTGGTTGACTTGCAGAATGGCAGAGCTCGGCATCCATCCCTCTGAGAACAGCGTGTGCTTCGGGCAGCTCCTGGGCATGTGTGACCAGATCACCTTCCCTCTGGGTAAGTGGCAGCCGTGTGTCTGGGTGCCCGAGAGCGAAAGGGGTGGGGTGGAAAAGCTTTGGTGCCAATCTGTGTTTATGGCTCAAACAAAGAGAGATCTGCCTGACTGCGTTTTAAAAGGCCTTTGACGGGATGACTCATGCAAGATTATTAGAGGTCGACACAGTCCGCCTAGCCCAGTAAGAGGCTGGGTGTTGTCATGAATCGGAAACTGGCTGAGAGGAGAAACAAGAGGAATGAGGATTTCTGGAGTATTTTACCCGTGCCAAACAAGAGCAGGTTTCAGAAGCAGCAGCGTTAAGAGTGGGGGCTGAGAGTCATGAGCTGGCATAGGGGCAAGAAGTGAAGTGGCGCACGTGGCATGCAAGGCCAGTGTGGACGCTGCGAGATGGTTCCAAGGGGCCCAGCAAGACCAGGAGCGTTGGCAAGGCAGTGGCAGGAGGAAAAGTCAGTATTGATTTTCATTCCCCCCGGCATTTAAGGGCTTGTAAGCCTCACCCGATTTATAAATGTGAGCTCAGGATGGGTCTGAGTGTCAGGCCAGCTCACTGAAGATTAGCCCCAGCAAAACGGAGGGGCTGCTGTCTCTCCACAGTGTGCTACTTCTCTTCTTGATGCAGGAAAGGGTCTGACGTGCCACCATCAGATCGTAATAAACATGATGGGGTGTGACAGAGGACTGAGAAGAAATGGTGTTAGTAGATTATGTAGGGGCCTCTTCTGCACTGCGCCACCTCGAGGCAAATGGTGGAAATTTCTTTGCTCCGGACGTTAAAACGAAGTCGCTCCCTGCAGTAAATAATTTCCCAGAGGCCTCAGAGGGGCAGCTAGCTACACTAGCGAGTGTTTCCCAGATGTTGTTGTTCCAGAGTTTCTGCTCTGGGATGCCAGATTGTCAGCTAGTGTGAATTTATGCATCTCAGGAGTCGATTTGCACCAGCAGGGATTCATGCCCCCTGTACCCCGTGAGTTGTGTTGATTTGTCTCCTCAGGTGAAGCAGGCTATCCTGTCTACAAATATGTTCCCTATGGCCCCGTGAACGAAGTGCTGCCGTACCTGTCCAGAAGGGCCCACGAAAACAGAGGCTTCATGAAGAGAGCCAAACAGGAGCAGGATCTCCTCTGGAGTGAGTTCAAGAGAAGACTGATCACAGGCAGCCTCTTCAGTCATCCAAGCCACTAACAACTGCCCTGCCTTGCCAGGGCTGTAGGAGTAGGACTGCTTTCCCGGTACGGCAGATAGGCAGGTCTCGTGGCTCCGTGTCGAATTCTGCTCCCCTTTTCCACCCATCGCAGTCCTCCCCTCGGAGGCCTCTCGCTTGGCAAAGCCATTCTCTAGGGCATTAATCTCTGACCTGAAGCAGTCACCTTCCAGGGGGCATCTCGGCTGCATACCCATGTCCCTGCCCTGGCAGCCGTTTCCTTAAGGACATCCTTACATTTGTGCAGTTAAATGTTGTCCTAGGACACTGCTGCCTCCGTGGGGTTTAATAGGACAGAGCCCCAGGGTGAAGCCAGGGCTTTGGAGGAAAGCAGCTATGGGTGTCAAACGGAGGGATGCTGCAGCACAGGTCTGGACCCCTGACTCCATCCATCTTCCTGGTGCTGGCTGTTTCTGGGTCCTAGGAAGGTAGGTGGCATGCTCCAGGGGCAAAGATTAAGCAAGCAGAAAGCAATTTTAGGTCTAAAGCTTTCAAGACGCTGGCTAGCTCCCCAGGATGTGGTGAGGGGGGTGAAAGTAGTGGGAGGTTGCCTCCAGCTAGCTCTGTGACCTCCATCGTGCGAGGGGTTACTTGCATCTTGAATTGCTGTGTCCTTGCCTGGGGTCGGGGAGTGAGTCCCTGGTTTACAGATAAATCATTCTGGGCCTCAGTTTCCCTAAGTGTCCTGTCCAAGGTCACACAGGAAGGAAATCTGGTAGAGCTGAGAATGGAAGGCGGTTCTCAGGTCAGTGCCTTCATCAACCTCTGTTCTCCCCGGTGTGGGTCCAACCCAGCCATCTCAGGTGGGTTGAAGTTTAAGCTGCTGGTGGATTTGCTCCGTGGGGAGTGTCGCAGATCACTGGTTAATATGGAACTGATTTGCTAAAGAGCTTGAGCCAAATTTCCCTCCGCCGGCTGGGCCCGGGTTCCCTCCAGCTGGGTTCAAGTGATAGAATTCACTATCCCTGTGGGCCTGGCACTTGGTGCTGCTCGCTGGAGCCCAGGGGCCTGTCTAGTTGAGGGAAAGTGCATGGGGGTGAGGGAGGAAGATTAGATGAGAAAGCAGCGGAGAATTCAATGGGGTAATGCCTCTCCAATTTGCTGCTCAGCCTATTGCAACTGTGAACAGTGTCCGCAGGGTGGCAGGCAGAGCCGCTGCTTTGCCACCCTGATCTTTGGCACACGGCCTGCTCGCGGCCCACCCGTGGCAGTGTGTCCCGTATCCTGCTGCTGAAGGGCAGGCTGCCGCACAAGGGGAAGCACCTGTGCCTGGGGAAGACGCGTATTGACGGGAGGTGGTTCGAGGAGGGGAAATGCGCTGCTGTTAAAACACGAGGGTGGTTTTTCTACGTGGCCCGAGAGACGCTGTCTACGCTACTGGGTTTTCTGGGCTTCAGAGCTAGCTGTGGGGCTGCACTAGCATTGAAAAGGAGAATGGTGACTGTATTAACCCTGATGAAGCTCCTGGGCCCGTGTCAGTGCTGTTCCTCCTGGTAGCGGACCTGGGCCTGAGGGAGGAGCAGTCCTGGCAGGGGCTTGCATGTTCACGAAATAAGTGAGCACTGTTACCACCTCTTAGCCATCCCCACCAAACCTTACTTCTGGTCCATGGATGGAGGATGACAAAACTGGGGGGCAAGGGTCCTGTGCAACTGAAAGGTTGGCTCTGGGGGAGATGACTAAGCAATCAAACTTGTCCTGGGTTGTGTGGAAGAAGTAGAGCACCCTGTACAACAAGCATCTCCCCCTTAAAATGACTTGGTACCTCCTGGGGCCACGGCCCCTGCTTGCACCTGCTTCTGGGGCAGAAGGGGAGCCCCTTGTTCCCAGCTGCGGGCCTGGGGAGTTTAAGGAGTGCCTGTTTGAAGCGCAGCGGTATCTGCCTCCTCCCTTGTAAATCAACCAGTTGAAGTGCTGCCAAGCAGGGTATGAAACCCAGCACCAATGAAGTCGTTTCCTGGCTCAGAAACTCCCCGGCATGAGAGGGAGGAGCCGAAAGCATCTTTCTTTCATTAAAGGATTGTGAATATACCTTGCCGAAGGCAGCTGTGCACCAGGGAAGGGGGAAAAGTAGTTTGAGTTCTTCACCGTCATTCTTGATTAGCCTACTGCCGGAGTTGAATAGCACTCTTGTTAAAAAGTGGTGTGAGATTAGCCCTGCTGCAAAGGGGCCCTGGATGCTCTAGTATTGCCAAAGCAACTGCTTTGGGGACTCAGATGGTGCATTGCACCTAGAAATTCAAATGGGAAGTGGGTAGAATGGGATGGATTAGGTGTCATTAAATCTTAATTTCACTGTATGTGCACAAATGGATGAAAAGAGATTTCCATCAGTAATCAAAATGTATAGATAGGAAAGCTGTTTGAGGACTTACTAAAGTCAAAAACCGGTAATCTAGACTTCTGAATCTGGTTTGTAAATGGACTAGTGAATGAGTATTGAGAACAGTTATGATTTGACTTGAGGATATTTATTTTGTCTACTCTGATATGTAGTGATAACTGTCTTTTACGGGTTTATAAAACTTTGAAATTCAAAACGTCTCCTGTCCTTAAATAGTCCTCTGACTCCCCCAGTAGTATTCCGCAACTGAAAAATTAAATTGATCCTAAAAATGCTTTTAAAAAAATAGCAACATTGTCCAGTGAAATTATTTTTAAAATTCCGCCCTGCCTAGAATGAATCGCAAAATTTGTAAGTGAGAATAATTAGCCACTGGTGCGATTTACCAAGTGATGCGATGTGGTGTTCAGCATCGGACGCCTTTTTACATCCATGCTAGAGGCTTCTTTCTCAGAGGTACTCTGTATCTCAACCACAGGTTGTTAAATGCAATGGTGTTTCCATTAATAATAAACCCACTACTAATCCCATGTAAACACTGTTAAAAGGACATTAAGGCTGCACAATGAAGTGCTAGAAGCAGGAAATGTGAGTTGTTCTATTCCACCCTCTGGTGTGTCTGCATTGTGCTACAGGCCTTAATTCTTTGGTCACATCCGTTTTTTTTCCTGCAAAACCCCTGCCTATTCAGTGCACAGGATGGACTGGAAACTGCCTGAATGAGGCAGCTAAGGTACATTTATTTTTATCTGCAGACAGGAGCCCTGCCTTATTCACTGAGCACTGCCCATCCGGTGTGCCGAGTGATGTAGCCCTAGCCAAGGCCAAGTGTGTCCGGGATAAGAAATATCGGACGTGGTGTCTTGGGGCCTCTTGTTCCTTTGTGACATGGAACCAGGATAAGTTGGGGCTCCTTGGTTTTCTGCCCAGGCTGGCATGGCACAGGAGAGAGGCATATCCCAGTGGGTACCAGTGCTCCAGCCTAAAGCAAAGACTGGACCATAGTCTGCAATAAATATAACAGTCTTGTGCATGTGTTACCGCATGGCCCCCAGAGGGCAGCACCGCTACATTTCTGTTAGATCTGTGTGCATGGAGACAAAGTAGAAATGAACTGGGCTCATGTAGAAATCTGAGTGGTGAACTCAGGGGAGTCATATTCATGGCACTGAGTTGTGGGGGGCAGTTGACCATGGAGAAAGAAAGTGAGTCAGTTGGGAGTCGAGCAGAACTTGGCACGTTACAGCTGCTTTTCAAATTCCTTAAGACAGAAAGATGCCCAAAGGGTGCTGGTGCTGTCTGTCCTCTGCTTAAAACCAGGTGGCAGGAAGCGTGGCCTTTGGGTGCAGCCCTAGCAGATTATAACAGGATATAAATCTTACAGACTTCTATCCTCCTGGTGAGGAAACGGAGACAAGAGACTGAAAACCAGGGAGATTCAATTTGATGGAGAGCGGAGAAATTACAAAGAGAAAAGAAGGGCAAACTCCAGGGGCTGCTTACCACAGCGCCCAGGACCGGCGACAGCAAGAAGGGCCAGGTCGAGGCCAGCGTTTCATGAGCTGAGAAGCGCTGGAGCCTGTATTTATAAGGGCCGAAGGATCCCGTGAGTGGTGGGTTATGAATACAGCCAGCCGTGGTCCAAGTGAGTTTGCCTTCCATTTCAGAAAATAAGAGACTGCCTGAGCCTTGTGACAATGGGGCACCCAGGCGCCAGCGCTATAAGGGATGGTGGCACAAGCTGGCAAAGAATGAAAATGTGAGTGAAAAATGTCTCTGGGTTTTAATGTCAGCAGGGCCGCCCTCTAGCCCTATGTGCATGGTACAATAGCAGGAGGGCAGGGAACACGAGCAGCCCCTTGAAAAGGATTCCAGAGGCAGCTCTTGTGCACAAGAATGGGACGGGAGGAGGGCACCAGTGTGACTTCAGAAGGGGCTGCTCCAAGAATGGGTAATAATGAAAATCCCGTCCTGGAAGCAGCATGATAGAAAGGCAGACACGTATAGGTTCAGGTAATGGTGCCAGGAAAACTAGCTCATTCCTTATTGGCTGAGCAGAAAGCTTCCCATTGGAGCAGAACAGGGGTTAAAGTAAGCTGGAATGGCCTGGAAGGCCTCAGCGTTCCGGGCCCCCTAAAAATAGAAAATGGTGCCGGAACGCAGTTCCGGGACCCACCATTGACGAATAGGGGGACCCGGGACGCAGCGTTCTGGTTCCATTTTCTATTTTTAACAGGCCTGAACGCTGGGCCTCCAAGTGCAGGCTGCAGCGTTTCCTAGCCCAGCCGACTGCCCATGAGTATGGGGACAGCCTAGCTCGCGCTTTGGGGAAGGGCTATTGGGGGTGCCTGAGCTGGAGGTGGGTATTGAGGGAAGAGGGTGGATTCAGGGGAATGAATATTGGGGGCAGTAGCTGGGGTGCTGGATGTGTGGGAGGGGGGGCCCACCCATGCAGGATGTGGGCCGCTCGATTCGGAGGGCTGTGGGGCCCACCAAATTATACTTTAATCGCTGGAGCAGAAATAAGGGATAAAGCAGCTGGGTATATCCTTAGTTTATTTAACACTATAGCCACCGGTCCTGGAGTAGAGATGGTCACAAATGACATGCAGACAATCTCTTTTTTCATAAATCGCAACCCAACACCAGTGCCTGTTCTTCGGGAGCTAATCTGCCTCCGGAACTGGTACTAGCTTGGAGGATTAAGGCAAAGAGCACGCTCCTTGCCTGCCTGCCGGAGCTCCCCAAACACACACCTAAATTTAAGACAGTTTTTCTTCAACAACTGACCAGCATCCAAAGGCTAGGGAAAGCAGTGTGCAGCAGTACTCCCTGGTGACCCATTTATCACAGCCCCCAAAAGAACAAGAACATGATCTCCTGGGTCCGGGAGAAAGCAATACCATGCCTACAAAACTAAACCCCATTCTAAAATCTAACCCTGGACTATAGGCAAGGTTGGACAGTCAGGAAGCATCAAGACTTGGCCAGCAGAGTGTCCACAATCAGGTGTAAACGTATTTCACCCTGGTGCCTTCCTTGAAAATCCTGGGATGTAACACAGGCCTGGAATGAAGCAACGCAGCACTGACGTCCGCTCACAGGTAATCGTGGCATTTTAACGCCTGCTGTGAGGTAAGGGCCCAAAATTACAGGGGGAATCTCTACAAATGCATGGAAACTAACGGAGCCGTCAGCATTAAGGAGCAGTGGCCTTGCACGGGGAACAGAGAAGGTAGATTGGGTGTTTCCGTTCACACTGTCATCGAACAACAAGGGGGTGGGGGATTAAATTAAATTCAAAGTCAGCACGTTTAAAATGGAGCAGAGAAAATACTATTTCTTGCAGTGCACATTGGGTGGTGGAACTCACTGCCACAAGATCTCAGTGAATGCAAAAGCTCAGCGGGATTCAAAAAAAAAAAAGACGAGCTTGGGGATTGCTACTGATAAGTGTTTTTAAATAAGAGATGGACACCATCAAACTTCAGAGCAGGGACGAGCTTCCGATGGGAGCGAGGTGGCAACTTTTCCTGAGGACAGATTACGCCCTAACTTCACGCTCTTGCTCCCTCCTCTGAAGTAGACGGTACTGGCCAGGAGACTGGGCTAGATGGATGCTGGGTCTGATCCCATCAGGCAGTTATTTCTCTTGAATGCTGCGCTGCTTTGTTTAGTGGCCACGGACGACTGTCCTGTCTTGGAGAGTGGCTCTGCTCAGACTGACAGGCTGCTGTAAAGCAGCTGTTGAAGTGGCAGCAGAGACTGGGGGGGGCTCATGGTCCCAAAGATGAGGAGCTCCTGCCACACAAGCAAATCGGTTCAGAGAGTTCAAGGCCAGAAGGGATGGCCCTCATCAGGGTCTGACCTCCCACCTGTCACAAGCATTAGGTGGAGCTGCCTTTTTTCTCTTTTTAAAAAAAAAAAAAAAAATCAGTGTATTATCTCTTATAACACATGGGAGACGAGGTGCCAAAAACCCTTCAGCCAGCCCTGCCCATGATCGAACATTTGTTCCTGTGAATGGGCCAAAAGTTACAGCCCTGTGGGTTTAGGCTAAAGCACCATGTTGACAAACTGCAAAAGGGGGAACAATGTCAGTCGACGTCAGCAAAACGAACAAGCAGTCCAGTGGCCCTTAAAGGCTAACAAATTTCTTTATGGCAGGGGTCTCAAACTCAAATTGCCCCGAGGGCCGCATGAGGGCTAGTAGAGGGCGGCATGAAGACTTTGTTAGCCCAAGGGCCGCACCACCGAAACCTTTTCATGCAACGATGTTGCAATGATCGGTAATGATACTGTCGTTGCGGGCCACAGGAAATAGCTTTTGGGGCTGCATGTGGCCTGCGGGCCGCGTGTTTGAGACTCCTGATTTATGGCATGAGTTTTCATGGGAGAAAAATCCCACTTCGCATCTGGTTCCCTTCTATCTTTGGGATCCTTGCGCTTCTCTCATCTCTCAGGCCCAGATCTCGGCTCAGCCCTCCAGCTCTTTGGGGAGCCCTTTGCAGTTTTCCAACAAACACCCGGGATGATGTTTCCCCGCCTGTTCAGCCAAGCAGTGTGTTTGCCTTTGGGCTCCACCACTGACCCTGGGGCCGTTTTGGTGTCTGCTGGATCCGGGGCCCCCAGGGCACTGTTCCCTCTAATTTTCATAGGCTGTGTGCAGAAAAAAAAACCAAGGAGTCATGTGGTGCTTTCAGACTAACAGATTCATTGTGAAAAATAAATCTGTTCGTCTTAGTGCCACACAACTTTTTTTTTGCTGGACAAGACTAACACAGCTATCCCTCTGGAAACTGTGTGCACAAAACCTTTCTTTTGCACAAATAGTCCGACCCCATGCCTGCTCCAATGATCAAATGTGTGAGCTCAATGAAGCAAGCGTGCAAGATGTAAATCCGGGGTGTCAACCACATGGCCTGCGGGCTGCCTGTGGCCCCTAAAGCTATTTCCTGCGGCCGGCACCAGCACTGTTGTTACTAATGTGTGCAATATCATATGAAAAGGTTTCAGCGGTGCAGCTGTTGGGCTAATGCATGTCTTCACGTGGCCCTCCACTAGTCCTCATGTGGTGCTGTGAGTTTGAGAGCCCTGCTGTAAGCAATCTCTAAATTTGATTTCGCTAGGGCAAGCACGGCCAAACTGTGGCTCAGCAGCCATGTGCGTCTCTTGAATGAAAAATTGTGGCTCCCAGAAGGTCAGCAAATGAATTTAGGAAAGCAGCCCCAGCCTCTGAGTTCAGGAGGGGGTCAGGGCAGTGGGGAGAAGCGTGGCACGGTCAGGATTTTAAAAACTCGCCAATACATCGAGCAGCAGCTAATTTTTTCCCGCATAAGCCTAATTTTTGTGCTAACCTTAAATAATTATTCGACTCTGACGTTCATAGGCTTGATATTTGGCCTCTTCTGCTAAAATTCAAGCCTGCAATGCATTTTAAACTTAGTAATTTTGGAGCGGGTACAACTATGTCTACACGCTTGGGTGCAGCTCTCCGAGCTTTAATAATCACCGTGCGTGGCTCTTGAGTTCCATAAATTTGGCCACCCCTGCGCTAGGGTGCGGCGAATGCTTTCAAACTTCTCGGAAACACACCGCCTTCTTAACGTAGCGCGACCACCTTCGCCCGGTGCCTCTTTTGGGGTGGGTGCAGGCTTTCCCCCGCGGTGGGGCACCAGCGCCGGGGGCTGTCAGTCCGGCAGCCCGGCTGCTGTGCGCGCTGTGGAGCAGAGCCTCTCCACGGGCTCTTTTGCTATCGCGGGCCGGGCGACCCTACAGTAAATAAGGGGGCGTGGCCGGGGCGGGGGCGGGGCTGGCGGGGGCCCAGGGAGGCGATGCGTGCGGCATTTCCTGGCTGGCCGGGGAGGAGACGGGCGGCGATGGAGGGGCTGCTGGGGCCGCTGCTGGTGCTGCTGGGCTGGGGCGCGGCGCAGGAGCTGAGCCCGCGGGGGAGAAACGTCTGCCGGGCGGCCGGGTAGGAGCCGGGGCCGGGGCCGGGACAAAGCGGGTCGGGTCGGGTCGGGTCGGGGCGGGCGGCGGCTCTGGGGAGGAGCCCGTCGCGGCGGCGGAGGCGCTGCCCGGCTGCAGAGCGCGGGGCCCCGCCGCGTCCTCCGCGATCCCCGCGGCTGGCAGCTGTGCCGCAGGGCGCCCGGGGCAGAGCCCAAACCCTGCCCTCCACCGGCCCCTCTCTTTGCTAGTCGCTGCCCCGGCTGCAGCGCCGCGATGTGACACAAGCTCGCTTCGAAGTTGACCAGCTTTCGGCAGGGGCGACAGAGGTGCCTTGCGGCGCCGGCCGCTTTCGGCAAGGGTGCCCGAAAGTCATTGCCCGACGACTCGGGATGTGCGGGGGGGTGTTTGGAAAGTAGCCGATGAATTAATTCAGGGTGTGCCGCGGCAGAGAAAACGGCGAGAAGCACTGGGGTAGGGTTGCCCGGGTGTTACGGGGGCAGGGGTGGCTTCCGATTAGTTGCAAAATGCTAGCGCCTCTGCTTAATGTGCAGAAGGGCCTGGGTTCAGTTCCCAGGGGGTTGGACGCGATGATCTCGTGAGGTCCCTTCCAGCCGTGTGATTCTGTTCTGAAATTTAGCTCCCCGCCACCCCTCTCTCAGTCAGTCACCTTCACGCCACCAATGCCGCAGAGGCCACCTGAAGGCTGACATCCCAGCCTCCTTAGGAGCTCATGTTGAGCCCAGTCCCAGCGGCAGTAATGGTTGCAAAGCCCCAGTGCTTGAAAAGCGGAAGCGAAATAGTCAGAGCCCTGTTCCAGGCAGGCTGGGCCCATAAATGCAGAGGGGTCCCGGCACGTCCCCATTCTCTGCAGGGTGTCGGCATCGCTCTTAGTGCCCTTGCGACCAAAGTAAGCTACGTTCCACGGGATCCTTTGAACGTGACCCTTCCCCGGGTGAGTGGGGACCGGCTGTGTCCAAGGGAGTGCCTCCTCTGGGGGGGGGAAAGGGTCTGAAGGACTCTGGAGCGACGCAAAAGCTCCCGGTTCAGGAAGAGGATTAGAAGCATGCAGGGGATTATTTAATGAGAGCTGAGGTCTTGACATCACCATGTGATACCAGGAGCCCAGAGCCAGGCTACCTGGGTGCCTTGTTCTGGGTCTGCAGGCAGGATGAAAGGTGGACAGGTAGGCGCCTCACCCTTTGGTCTGTACAATGGAGTTAACCTTATCTTGCCCAGGCGTTTCCAGGGGCTATCTCTATGGGTAGGTCCATGCACACTCTTTAAATCAAAATAACCCTGGTTGTTTCAATTTAAAAAATGGTAGGTCTGCATGACATTCCTGTGTTTCGAAATGCGGAGCGCCCTCATTTTGATATAAGGAAAGTTACATCGATATAATAAAACCTAGTATGGTATCAATATAACGGTTAAATCAAAATTGTTATTTGGAAAGAACACAGTGCAGACATGTTATTTCGTTTAAATTGTTAAATCGATATAACACTTTTTGTCCTTCTCCTTCCTGGGTGCTTTCCTTTTTCTATAGATTGGGTGGGGGCCTGGCCCAAGGAGGGGGGGCCATGCCCCTCTCCTGAATCGAAATAGCACGTTCTGTGTCTGGATATGCTGTTTTGATCTGGGGGTTTTTGGCGTGGACCTGTTAAATTGATGTAGCATATTGATTTAATGGTTTTTCTATTGATTTTAATAGATCGATATAAGTAAAAGTGATTGAACCATACACGTGTGGACATAGCCTATGCCTCTTCAGTCCCCCTTTACATTGCTGCCCCTCCACCCTATTGTACATGAAAAGGACCTGGGTTTTTGCCATTTTTCAGATCTAGTCACCCGAATGCCAGCAACACTTAGCAAACACAGATTAGGAGGCGTGCAGTTCGGGGGGGGTCCCTAGCCCTGTGCATGGTGGACTTGAGACCAGTCTTTGTCGGTATTTTCAGCGATGATAGTTGCACAACAGCTACAGTGATGACAAGGAAACCTGCGATCGGTACAGAGTTAGGCAGTGGCATCAATGCAGAGAAGGGTGGGTGCGTTAGGCTGGAACATCTGAATGATCGTGAGGATGGAGTGCAGAGCTTCTTGCTTGCAAATCTCCCATGTCTTTGTTTTGTTAAGTGACTGTAAATAGCTGAAGAAAGTAGTTAGTGTAGTACGAGGATAGCGCACTCCTGCTTATCAGGGGGTCTTTTTCGCCTCTCTCCCCACCTGGGGGACAGGGCCCGCCTGGCTTCAAGGCTTGTGATTCTTGCAAGTTCCAAAGGGGTAGCCGTGTTCGTCTAGTAAGTGCCGCCGGACTCGTTTTTTTCTTGCGTGGAACCTGTGCCTAGAGATGACCCGCACCCTTCCTGCCTCAAGGGTCTCGGAGAGTCTCACTTGTGGGACCGTTGCACCGTCTGCAGAAGCTTTCATTCCAGGACCCAAAAAAAGTGATGTCACGGACCCAAATTTCTACTCCTGGAATCCAGCCTTCCTCCGGTGGACGGTGCCATGGAGTGGGGCCTTCGGCCTCAGCAAGGAGTGCACGCAGGGAGGGAGGTGGCCTCTAGGTAGGACTTTGCACCTAAGGGGCCTTGGCACCCACGGTTTTCCCAGCACAGCACCTAGGTGATCGCAGCACCACTCCCAATCCCCAGCGCCACATAAAGAGACGGCGAACCAAGGCTGCTCGCCGATGCCAAACACCTCAGCACTCCGGGAAGGCAGTAAAGTGTGAGTCACGTTGGTTCACTTGAGCTAGGAGCCTATAGGCGTGGCACCAGCGACTCTGGCCGTGATGAGGGGTTGTTGAGTCCAGGCGCTGTGGCCTCCCCACGGAGGGAGGAGGAAGAATTGCAGATCCACTCCATGCCACGGTTGAGTCAGTTCCACCTCACTGGGACCGGACCCAAGTGCCAGCACCGAGGAGATCTGCGGTGCCCTCTCGGGGCAAGCCAGCTACGGTGGCCTGGTTCCACTCTCCACAGCACCGATCCCCGGCACCATACCCCCATGGTCCCCGGAGGGTGAGCAGTTCTCCTTGGACTCTGAGGCAGAGTCTGTCTCGTCCGAAAGGGATCGTCACCGCAGCAGACATCAGAGAGTGGATGCGGCAAACCCCGTTCCGACGCCACGGTGCCTTTGCAATGGCCATTTTGGATCCCTGGGCAATCCAGCAAGCCCAGGAATCCCGGCTGGGCAGGCTGCTCTCCTTCATCTCCTCTGAAGGATGGGCCAGGGGCCAAGGCACTCTGCTGGAAGTCTGTGGCTCAGCAATGAGGCATGCTCCATTCCCTGCACCGCGGCAGGCTTTCACTATCACTCAAGCTGGGAGGAGAAGGCTGCACCGTGCGACCTTTGTGGTGCCGAGGGGTAGATGGCATCAACACCACTGCCGATTACGGCTTCTTTCTCTTCGTCTCCAGATGAGGCCGTGGCAGAATCAGTGCCAGCACTGACACCGGATGATGCCGGGTCATGTCGGGAGCTACTCCCGGCCATTGGATAGCTCGTAGTCTGGGCCTATAGGCAGAGGAGATGACAGAGGGACCTTCCAGAGTCACACTTCCTCTTATAAAAAACCTCAGGGACACACGGTCTTTCTTGTGGCAAACCCCAGCCTCTCTGCCTTTGAGGATGTATTTTGTGCTGGTGACGGACCATGAGCATTTTTATATGCACCCCCCACCTCCAGAGTCACTGGCAGGAGCTGCTCCAAATGAGCATGGGAGGCACGGACAGGAAGCCCCTGCGTCAAAAGCTAAGGATGCCAAGAAGATGGAGTGCTTTGGGAGGCAGGCCTACTCCGCCAGAGGGCTCCAACTTCAGCTAGCTCGCTATAAGGGGATAAACCTCCAGGAGGGTGAAGAGCGTAGTCAGCTAAAGGACGGGTTTGGCAAAGAACAAATGAGGATACACTGGCCAAACAAATTCCAGCCAGAAATTCAAAGAAGGTTTTTGGGGCAAACTTAATTGGTTTTAAGAGAGAGCTGGACAAAATTATGAGTGGGATTGTACAAAGGGGTTGCTGCTGCGGGGAGGGGGCCAGGGCTCAGCAGCGCCGGGGCTCACTTGCAGAATATGTTTTATGTTCCCAAAGTTCATGCTTCAGGGTTTAAGATGGTGACCAGCATGGGGGCAGGAAGGGATGTTCCTCTCCACACACATTCTGGTTGTGTTTTTTTTTTTTTTTTTTTTTTTTTTTTTTAATATCTCTTTTCTCCGAAACACCGGGAATGGCCAGACTGGAGACAGAACATGGGATGGAGAAGGCCCAGGCTCCGAGGTGGCACCAAGCATTGGCCGGCTGGGTCCTGCTCACAGCTTAGGGTCTAACTGATCATTACGTGTCGGGTCAGGTCCCATCTGTTCTTAAACTCTGGAGCGCTATGAGACTGGACGTGGCACGGTCTGGAAATGCCACAGTCAGCCTGTGCAGTGCTTGAGCTCTACTTTCCCTCCCACTTGTTCCTCCTTGGTGATTAGCAGAGGTCCTGTCTGCTCCTGGTCATTGAAGATGCTACGGCACTCAGTTTACTGCATCGCAGCTGTGGTGGGTGGTTCCTTTTTCTGAAAAGGAGAACGAGGTTGTAAATCCCTCGTGCCTGTTCCTCAGAGTAGGGATGTTAAACCTGGCCTCTTCAAATTCAGTTGGAGCTGTTCTGCAGCCCTAAAACTTCACAGTCTTCTGCAGCCCCTGATTTCCATGCCTATCTCTTGCCTCGCATTGCCAGGGCATGTTCTGCCCCCAGAGGCTGTCACATTTCAGTGGTGGGTGAGTGATCCCTGTATAAAGCGTAATTTGTATATTGGTTTAGGTTAATGAAACCCTTTGAAATAGCAGGCACCACATAAATGTAGAACATTCCTTCCTTATGTTCTATTCTTTTATGATTAATGCTGCGTCTCCCAAATTTCTTTATTACAGAAGCTTTTGTGGCAGAAAATCCCACTTTGTCAGATGCTTTGAAGCATCTGACGGAGTGGGATTTTCTCCCATCAAAGCTCACGTGATAAATAAATTTGTTAGGCTTTAAAAGTGCCACCGGACTCCTTGTTTGTTTTGCTCAACTAGACTACCACGGCTACCCTATGGAGTGCCTTCTCCTGTAACTGGGGTCTTGTGGAGCGTTGTCGATGAAGTGGGGATTTCTACCGTTGTAGGAACAAGCTCTGTTTCTGTGCTAGCATTAGAGTGCGGTTTTCATTCTAACAAAACAAGATTAATTTGGGAAAATGCAAGTCATAATGGGATTTCATTGTGGGAAGATGTTAACAGCGGGTGCCCCAGGGTTCTGTGTAGTTTACTATGATCTGGCAAGGGGGCAGTAAAGCGGTGGCAAAATTTGCAGCTGACACCACCGTATGTAGCTTAGAAAAGGCTAAAGAAGCCCAAGGCCTTATGCACACTGCAAAAGCATCTGCACGAATTGCAGTGATGATCAGAAAGCGCCGTAATGAAACTTGTGCCTGTTCATACATCAGTCGTGTCATCAAAGTGCTCCCCGGTCGGTGCTCTAGCATCGACCATGCGAGCGCTGCACTTTGGGCAGTTGTCCCGCTGTGCAATTCACCACGCTGTGCAGCTAGGAGTTGTGGGAAGATGCAGAGGATCACGGGTGTGGGCTCACAGTACTGTGATGCAGTGATTTTTTTTTTCCCCAATCCCATCACTCCGTGGGTTTCTAACCGTGTTTCATGGCATTTTTCAATGGTCCTTGTTTTCGGGGCACCCGCTATTTCTATCTGAAATGATGGCTCCCGCAGTGCTCTCCACTGTTCTGAACACAAAGTGGCTGCCAATCAGAGTAGGAACCCAAGGTGCCTGACCTCCTGCGTGCCGGGCAAACAAACAGCACTGGATTACTGCTTGCATTCGTGAAACATCCGCACACTGTGCTCCGCCACTTTTGGGTGCGTGGTGCAAGCACCAAGCGATGGGATCGCATCATTATGTAGGTCTGGGATGATGAGCCGTAGCTGCAGAGCTTTCAGATGTGCCAAGCCTTCTTTGTGGAACTCGGCAGGTCTGCCTTGTAGGAGATTTAAACTGAATTCATATCCTTCCCAGAAGGGGCCTTAGTGCAACGTTAAAGTGAGCTGTCCATATCTTGGCGTTTCGGGATGAGCTGGAGAAATTCCTTTGCTGGCCACGGGGGACAAAGTGTTTCCTGGAAGTCACTCCTGACCAGGAGGGATGTGGTGTTTCCTGGAATTCACTCAAGCCTTGCACTGGTGTGCTTAGTGTATGTGAGGGGAAGGGTGTCTGGTGCTCTCGTTGCTGCATTTGAAAGAAGCAGACTTAGAACTGGTTGACGTTTTCCTCTTGCAATGTTTTTACCAGGAAAAAAAATTAGAAACAGATTTATGTATTTGTTTTTGGTGAGCATGTTTCATTCCTGGTAAAATTGCAGGGTTTTAGAAACTGAAAATATTTGGATTTGGGTTTGGGTTGCAAAACTGAAAATGGTTTTGTGGAGAATTTTGAGGGGAAAGAAAAAGAATGCATTTGAAAATATTTGCTGTGAGAAATAATTTCAGATCAGTTCTAGATGGACTCCTAATGCGATTAGACCCTGTGCTGCTTCCCACCTACAAACTAAGGCAAAGAGGGAAGAGGAGAGACAGACGCTTCCCAGGTGACTCGAAATCATCACAGCAATACATCTCTGTCCAGTATTTGGGGGCTTCTTTCCGCTATTTAAGATCAGATCTTCGACTCTCCTGCACACAGATGTGCATGGAAAAAGTTGCTTCCAACATGGGGAAGCTCTATATTAGACGGTGGCTTCATGGATAAAGAGAAACTGAAAACTAATGTCAGCAAACACAGTGAAGTTCAAACCACTGACCTATATAGTTGGTGCTTTAAAAGGGGCAATTTCACAAAACTAAAAACAATTAGGAGACAGATCAGGTGGGAGGAAGAATTTAATCAGAAAAATGTCACCGATGTTTGGAGATGGTTTACGAACTCTTTACCGGATGTCCAAGTGTTACGGTTGAGAAAGAGGGCAGTATTAGTTTTAAAAAATGGCCTGGTTTGGAAGGGAAGTGATGGCAGGTATATGCGTGCATACGTATGGTAATAAATGGCACATTGGGCGTTAGTAGGAGCATGTCTAGCAGGTCAGAAGAAGTGATTCAGCACCAGTGAGGCCGTGGCTGGAGGAGTGTGTCCAGTTTTGGGCCCCATGCTATGAAACAGATGTGGACAAATTGGAGAGAGTCCAGCGGATGGCAAAAAAATTGATTATGGGGCTGGAGCACAAGACTTATAAGGAAAGGCTGAGTGAATTAGGCTTGGTTAGTCTGAAAAAGAGAAAAATGAGGGGTGATTTAATAGCCAGCTTTAACTACCTGAAGGGGGTTCCAGTGATGATGGTGCCAGGCCAATGTTTTCCAACCAGTGTGCCCCGGCACACAGATGTGCCATCAGGCCTGAGCAGATGTGCCATGCAGTTTTTTGAAAAACTCCTCAAAGAGTTCTGGATTGGCTCATGAATGTTCTTGAGTTCATTTGGAGACTGTGGTGGTGCGCCACAGCAGAGAGGAGGCTATGCTAGGCTATTCTCAGTGGTAGCAGACGACAGGACAAGGAGCAATGTTCTCAAGTTACAGAGGGGAGCTCTAGGTTAGATATTAGGAAAAAGAAATTAGCAGCAGGATGATGAATTGCTGGAATGGGTTACCTAGAGAGGTGGAGGAACCTCCATCCTTGGAGGATTTTAAGCAGCAGCTTGACAAAGCCCTGACAAGGATGATTTAGTTTAGGTTGGTCCTACTTTGAACAGAGAGTCAGATTTGATGACTTCCTGAGGTCCCTAACGTTCCATGATTTTAAATGGAATAATGGGGAAGTGGATAGTCATGAATATAGATCAGAAACTAAGAATTGTAGAAAATTGAGAAGGGAGGCAAAAGTCTGCACAGAGAAATGATGGTCCACAGAGTTAAAAACAATAAGAAGTAATTTTTGAAGTGTATGTTTTAAGGAACTAAAATAATTCTCAAAGTGGTATTGATGCAGATGGAAATGGCAGAGTCATCAAAAATAATGCAGAAAAGGAAGAAATGTCTATTAAATATTTCTGTCCTATATTTAGGGAAAAAACAGATGATGTGATCATAGCATATGCTAACACTTTTTTCTGTTTCACTGATAGCTCAAGAGGATGCTAAACAGTAGCTGCTAGTGTTAAATGTTTTCAGATCAGCAGGTCCAGGTAACTTGCATCCAAGAGTTTTAAAACAGCTGATTGAGGAGCTTACTCAACTGTTAATGCTGATTTTCACTACGTCCTGAAGCACCAGGGAAGTTCCACAAGAAAGTTGTGCCAATGTTTCAAAAGGGTAAACAGGATGAACCAAGTAGTAAAGACTATTTCCAAAGGGATAACCGTGTTAGTCTAGTCCAGCAAAAAAAGCAAGGAGTGCCACATGACTCCTTGGTTTTTTTGCAAGTATTATAGACTGCTCAATCTGACATTATCCCAGGATAAGATAATGGAGTGCCTGATGCATGACTCAATTTAAAAACATTTAAAGGAGCTTAACATAATTAATGTCAATCAACATGGGTTTATAGAAAATGGGACCTGTCAAACTATCTTGAGATCTCTCTTTAATGGGATTACAAGTTTGGCTGAAAGGTAATTGTGTTGACATAATATAATTAAACTTTTGTAAGGCATTTGACTTGGTACCACATGACATTTTGATTTTAAAAAACCTAGAAGATGTGAGAGGAGCATGACACACATTGAATGGATTAAAATCAGGCTACTTGACTGATCTCAAAACGTGATTGAAAAAGGTAAATCCACATTGGATAGGTGTTTTTATAGTGGGGTCCCCCCAGGGATCGATTCTTGGCCCTACGTTACCTAACTTTTTATTAATGACCTAGAAGAAGACAGCGTATTTACTGACAAAGTTTATGGAATACACAAAAATGGGGGAGTGGTAAAAAATGAAGAGGACAGGTCACTGATTGAGTGATCTAGGTCCCTTGATAAACTAGGTGCAAATAAGCAAAATGCCTAGGTGTAACTGAGCACATGTAAGAACTAAGGGTTAGAAAACCTGCCTTCTAGTGACAGACTCAGGGAGCCCCATCTGTTCAGCTTCACAAAGAGAAGGAGCTGACTGTCTTAAGTCTATAATCACCTGCGTGGGAAGAAATATTTAATAACGGGCTCTTCAGCCTAGCAGCAACAAGGTATAATGTGGGCCAATGGCAGGAAGCTGAAGCTGGACACAGTCTGGAAATAAGGTGGAGGTTTTTAACAGTGAGAGTGGTTAACCACTGAAAAAATTAATCAAGGGGCACGGTGGCAAGGCTGCCAAATGTATGTCGCAGGAGATGTCGTGCATACGGTCTGGAGAACAGAACTTTGCTTGACACAGCTGCAGGTGGGCAACAGTCCGGCGCTGCCCGGCGTGTCTCGGAAGGGGAAGGAGCCGCTTTTCCAGTCTAGTGGTAGAAGAGCAGCTGGGCTGACTGAAGGAAGCAAAGCTAGGTGATTTGCAGAAACTCCTGCTTCATTTCTTGACCTTAGAGGCCAAGTTTGGAGAGGGAGGGAAGAGCAGATTGTAGGAGGGAAGTGTGCTGGGGCACGGGGCCAGGCAAAACGGCTGGCTGACTCAGCTGTTCCCTTGTGCCCCCTTGCCGTTCCCATGTGGCCTCTCGGACTTGCATGTGAGCTTGAAGCAGCGAGAGTTCAATGCTCCCGGGACAGTTTCTGTGACAGCGAGAGGAAGTTGCAAGTGACAAACTTGAGTGGGAGTTGAGTTTTGTGCAGTCTCAGCTTGGTAATGAAGGCTTAGGTCGTTGTCACATGGTCTAACAGAAAATGACTAACCATCTCCCCACTGTGTGTGCACTCGGAGGCTTTCTCTACACTTCGGTTAAATGCCTGCTGCTGGCCTGCGTCAGCTAACTCAGTTTTGCAGGGCTGAGACTGCGATGATGTAAAATTGCTGTGATGTTATTTGAGTTTGGGATAGATCCCAGACTCTGAGATCCTGCAAGATGCGGAGCGTCTCAGAGGCTGGTCTCCAAATAAGCCCAAGCAGCTCTGCTGCAAATATATTGGTCCATGTGCTATTGTGGTGTCGACAGATCCGAAGCGGTCTCCATCGTGCTCCAGCCCTGTCTGACAAACGGGTGGGAAGGACCCTCTCCTCTCCCCGCTGGCTGACTGGAGCTGGTCAAGTAATAGGAGAAGTATTGTGTGGTGAGGTGAAGGCATTTTGGCTCTACGCACAGCTCTTTTATTTTTCCCATTTTTGTGTAGCTCTTTAGGGAAAAACATATTTCATTTTCCAAAGGGGGAATGTTGAAAAGCGGATGTTTAGAAAGCAGGAGGCTGAGGCCTTCAAGACGGGCAGTGCAGAGAGGTGGGAAATAACCCCCATTTTGTGGAACAAGGCACTAGATGGTGTTTCTTACCACGTTTCCACACAATGTTTTTCTAAGTGGATATTTGGAGAAATGAAACCATTGTGGAGAGGAATTCCTTTTTAACATGGCAAAGCTGGACGATAAGGATTTGCAATGAGGAATGTAGACCCTCTCTTGCTGGTTTAATCCTCTCCAGCTCTCCCCACTTCTCCCCTCCAGTTTATCACAATCTCTGGCTTGTCCTGTTTGGCTCTTCGCCGGCCACATGCCAGAAAGACCCGGTCTCCTGCAGGCACAGGGTCGTTTTTTCTTTTGCACCAGCTGGTGCAAATAATCCTGAGATCTCAGTGTGAGCTGTCCACATTGAATCATCGTCTGTTGCTAGTCCTCTAAGCAGCCTCAGAGGATAGGTCTACATGACAGAGAAAAAAAAAATCTGTAGAACAAGTCCCGGAGCCTAGGTCAGCTGCCACAAGGGTGGTAGCGGAAGCTCCTTCACGGAGGCTTTCAGGAGAAGGCAGGATAGCCATCTGTCTCGGATGATTTAGACACAATAAATTCTGCATCCTGGAAGGGGATTAGACCGGATGACCCGTGTGGTCCCTGCTAACCCTACGGGTCCATGACATGGGCTCACGGGGCTTGTTCTATGGCGCTAAAATTAAGAGCGTAAATGTTCCTGCCGGGGCTGGTGCCTGGGCTCTGAACCTGGGGAGGGCCCAGGGGGTCGCAAAGCAGACCTTTGGGACTTCCTGATTTACTTCAAGCCCTTGGCATCAGGTGCCGTGGCCCTGCACGCAGGGGAGCGAGTTCTCCAGAAGGAGGGGAGGTGTTTTGCTGAGGGACCACATTGTAACTGGACCTTTACATTTTCCTTTGTGCAGCTTATCCGGGTTCGAGTGCTGCCGAGGGTGGAAGCAACAAGGAGATGAATGCTTGATAGGTAAGCATCAGCGTCCTTCTTTGAACACCACTTCTTTTTCAGATCCACCTTTCCTCCTGTTCCTGAAGGACATACCCAGCCCTGTTGAATGTGAGCATGGCTCCCTCATGGCCTGTCTTGCTGAGAGCAGCAGACTGGACAAGGGCTGCCCCGTGGTCCTTTGGGAGGTCCTGCCTTTCCTTCCTTGATCAGAGCTAGCCTTGGGGGCAAGGCAGGGAAACAGCAGGTGTTTACAGGACACTGAGAGCATCCAGGACAGTAGGCATATCCCAAAGCTCCTGATCACTTGTCAGAGAGGCTCCGCAGCCGGGTGGATTGAAATTCAGTCTGTCCGGCACTGGTCGCAGCTGACGTCCCCTCCCGGCAGGACGCCAACTGCCTTCAGCAGACTGCAAAATGCAGACTGCAGCTCCAAAATCCCTTCCTGGCTTCCCTTGCAAACGACCGTCCCATGTTTTAATCCCTGCCTTTCACACAGATTTGGGGTCCCCCCAGCTGTTATTGCTGATTTATTGTTTGCAGCAGCAGGTAAGCCTTGGGAAGCAGAGACAGGAAAGCCATTTACACTCAAGGGGAGAAGCCCACAGCAGCTTTTCCTCCTTGAATCGTTTTTCAGGGTTCCTAAGTTTGGGTCCTTGTCAAAGACTGAGGTCTTCATTTGGGCCTTGGCCGGAGAATGAAACTCAACTGCTAGGTTGGCCACTTGGATGGAACATGAAGAGGTTCAGTGAACGTCGTTGCTGCCTCGGCGGCTGACGTTTGGCTGAACGTGTCTGCAGTGAGTGGAACGGCAAGGGATGGGAATTCAGATGTCTGTTGTGGATACTCACTAAACAGTCCCCTGTGAAAGGCCAGTTCACAATCTAGCACATGTTCCAGATCTGGCAGGATAATAGTGGCTATTACCCAGTGCACCCTTCATTTTTGCAAGGGGAACTGGCGAGCGCTGCTTCAGGATAAGGTTGGTGGATGGTACCATCACAACCTTCTATTGCAGCAGTATTCAACCGTTTTTTTCATACTCATCAGAATCGTGGCGAATGCATTAACATTTTTGTCAGATGACAAAAAAAAATTAACTATCTTTATAGAATATGGAGGGGTAGAAAAATGCACAATAAAGTTTTGAATTATCTAGTGATAGTAATGAGAAATGTGACATATCTTTACATGAATAATAAATTAAATACTTTTATATTCCAAAGTTTCCAAAGTGAATGCAATAAAAATATAAGAATGGTAAAAAAAAGAAAAAATAGATGGTGGAAGTAAAGCACCAGTTCACCGCAGGTCGGTAGCCATTTCACCACATGTGGCGAGCAGCAGCCGTGTTGGACACTTTGGTTATTGTCAGTGGTTCACAGCTCCTGGACAAACCCCCCTGGGGCTAGAGCTCGGCTTTGTGTGCCTCTGTCTAGGTGGCTTTGTCTATTTTCAGTTCTGAAAGAGTTGAGAGTGTGTGAGGACTGCGAGTTCTTGGATCCTGAATTCCCAGTGCGCGGCTGAGAAACTTTTGGAGGCTATTTTTGGATTCCCATAAAACTCCCGCAGTTCAAGCTGGCCACAGTATCCCTGACTTCCTGTTGTGTGGTATTGCTCTGTGCTGCTCGGCGGCTGTGCATTAGTGCTGGAGAAAGGCCACTTTCCTGCGCATGTCTTTTGTGCACAGCCTCACTCGACTGCAACATTCAGACTGAGAATTCAGATGTTATGGCTCCTGCAGGAAAATGAAGGGAGCCCCTTTGCATCTCCAGAGGTAACGATTGTGCGACAAACCAGTGCCTCAAGGTTTACATTTCACACCAAGAACCGCACTTTGATATATTTAGTGCCTTGATTGATCCCCAGCTCATGGCGCATCAGATAGCCTGTTTGCATATCTATCTGGAAATCTTATCCAGTGTCTCTTCAGCCAGGAAGAAAACCCAGGTTTCCTCAGCCTCAGATCTGTTCTCCCCACTAAACTCACGATTTTTCCGCTTGCAGTTCTCTGACTGTGGGTTAGCCTGGCCGGCGGGGTTTATTCCACAGCCAGCCCCAGTTGGCTGAGATCACTTTGCCTCCCACTATCGTGGGCTTAAGTTGGGGCATCATCCCTGGGGAGCACAGCTGTTGAGCACGGAGGCAGATGTGATTGCTGAGGCAGCTGGAACCTGGTCTTTTGCTGCTTTTACAGATCAGGGCCGAGGCTGGGCGCAGGGAGCCAGTGGAAGGAGCCGTGTGAGCACAAGGGGGACGTGCTCATGAAAGCCTGGCCCGTGGGGGGGCTGCTACCCTCTGGCCAGGCTGCAGCTCCTGTATGGCATCCACGCTCAGCCCAGTGCCACAATGGGCTACAGCGACACAGCCTGGAGGCGATCACCTCATGGATCCGTGCAGCCCAATCCCTGAATGGGAGGAAGAGTAGAGGTGCCTAGGTTTGCTGGACCATGTCTGACAAGAAGTGTCTAACCCAGGAAGCGCCCAGACCCGACCCTGATGTGGCACCCCTACCAAATCCACATGGTGGATTTTTGCTAGGACCGTAAGACGTGACGCCAGCGCCTGTGACAGAGGAGTCGGGAGTCCTTCCCGTCTCGCCCTGTGGCGCTCCCGTAACGGAGAGCGGCTGGCTGGGTCATCTGGTCTCCGTTGTCCCTGACGCTGCCTTATCTGTGTCTGCTGGAGGCTGCCCATCCTTCCCAAGCCCCAAAGGCTGGCATCCTTTCTCCCTGAAGATGCTGTCTAGTGGTGTATCTGACTGCCATGTTCATGTACATTTTTAACAGGATTGGCTCTTTCTCCCTGTGGCGGCTGTGTACCATCCAGGGCGTTCTGGAGGCTTCCTTCCTTCCTTCCTTCCCCTCTTGCAGCGCCCTTGGCCTGTCTCTCGCCCAGAGCCGCTGCAGGGCCGTCCTCTCAGCTTGGCATCTCCCACCATCCTCCCAAGGCAGACCTCGGGCCGGGTCCCACAGCAGCAATGGTTTCTGAGATGTCGGTCTTGACCTTCATCAGCAGATGGGGTCACAGCAGTCCCGAGCATGCAGAGGACGCCATTTTACAAAACAGCCTCCCCCACACGGTGTGACCTCACGCACGAGGTTACGTTGCACAGAGGATGCTGTTTCGCTCTACAAAATGGTGCCCTCCGTGCAGCCTGACCTTGCACCCACCGCGTGTGTGTGAGCTTGTGCAGTCCAGAGGACGCTGTTTTGTAAAGCGAAATGGCATCCTCCTTGCAGCCCATCTGTGCTTATGCAGTGTGTGCCAGAGCGCACTGCAGGGAGGATGCCATTTTTAAACTGCAGCTTCGATGCTGTGGGGGAAAAATACATAAAAATGAGGTCATGCAGGTAAAATGGTTGGGAAGTCGTAGCAGGGTGTTAGGGCACCGCATTTTGCCAGCTGTGGTGTGCCGCTTAGAGTCCCGTAGGCTGCCTTTGCCGACTCCAGGTTAAGAAGAAACAGAGAGCAGCACCTTTCTCTTTGATGAGCACTGCACCACACTGGACTCTTGCCTTCTCCCAGCCTGGCGTCCTTGATCTTCCACCAGAAGCACTTTATCAGGAGGCCAGATGGTAGCCTTCACCTGAACCGTTTTGCCGCAGCCACCTGGCTCCATCCCGGAGACGGGGTTAGCTGCACGCCCACCTGGGAGCATGTTCTCCAGTGGTTTCCTATGGGAGCATCCTTGCTGGGGAGGAGAGCGCTGGAGTTACCTGGTGCCCGCTTGCCCAAGCTGGTGAGGGTGGGCTGAACCCTGGGCTTTTCCTTTCCCTGCCCCATCACTGTACAACGCCTCTCTCCCTTTCTCTTGGCAGCCGTGTGTGAGGGGAATTTCACCTGCAAGGAGAATGAGGTGTGCGTGAGACCCAGCGAGTGCCGCTGTCGCCACGGATATTTCGGAGCAAACTGTGACACCAGTGAGTATCGGGCATCTGTTGGCGTCATGTCCTGGCCCCTCCCAGGGCACTGTGACACGGCCCCGCAGAGCTCTGGGGCGCCAGCTCGGACAGGGAGGGAAGCCACAAAGTCAGTGAGTGCAAATGCTCCGCTCCTGGAGTGTTTATGGTGAGCACAGCCAGAGGGTGCTGAGTTAACACGCCCTTGCACGGCACAAACAGAGATCCCGAGGGCTCGACGGAGGGCGAGGAGTCCTATGGCACTTTAAAGACTAACAAATTTATTAGGGCATGAGCTTTTATGAGCTTCATCTGGTGGCGTCTACCCCACGAAAGCTTATGCCCTAATAAATATATTAGTCTTTAAGGAGCCCAGGACTCCTCGTTTGTTTTGATGAAACCGATTTAACACGGCTCTCTCTCTGGAATTTGCATTTGGGGACTCTTTCTTTTAGAAAAGCGTGGTCTTGAACATAGCTCTCGGCGTAGAAACCTGCTGTTCCTTTTTCCCTGGACTTGCCCTGGCTTGTGCATTACAGGGTGCTTTTTTGGGGTTGGGGATCCTGCTGAAAATTGTTCCTTGCTCTTTGGCTGAAAGTTAACATTTCCTTGGTGGGTTGCATCTCCTTAAGATAAGGGAGAGTGGAGCAGGGCGGCCTCTGCATTGAGAGAGCCCAGGTTGATTGCTGTGTGGATGAAAGGCACGCGGTTCCAGCTGGGTATTTAAACATACCCCTCAAAGGCTACATGCTTCACTGAGGCCTGACTAAGCTGGAACCACCGAGGAGACGGATAGGACACGTTCTGGAAGCAGTGACCACCACAGGTATACCCAAAAGCTGTGGGCAAAGGAGTGGGAGGGCTAGTGGCTCTTCGGGAGACTAGAAGTTCACGAGGGAGCAGAAACTGGGCCAAGCTTTACCCTTTCAAAATCCTTGTTCCTTCTACAGCGGGACTGCTTCCCAAGGTGTGGTCTCACCACAGTGTTTGCAAGTTTTCAGACTGGTGTTGTGTCCCAAACCAAGCTTAGCACGGCAAGCTCGCCTCCTCTAGCCACCCTACCCTGGGGTTGATTTCTGTGGCAGCGAGGCACTGAGGACGGAATGAAAAGCACCCAAATTCTGTCTGAAACGGACAGTCTTCTCACCGTCCTGGCAGCCAGCTGCTTGATGGTTTTTCCCCTTCATCAAGCGTGTCTGCTGGCTGCATGGGGAGTTTCCAGCTTTATCCGTTTTGGAGTTATCTACTTGAGCAGCAACATATTCCTCTCCCTCAAAAATGGTTGAGGCTTTCCCCCAAATTCTCTACACCCCTCTCCCCCCATCTCCTTCAGGCTGGCACCAGGCATGGAAAGTTCCAAGCCACAAGGGGGATTTCTGGGAAAGCAAACCGAGACGCTTTGCTGGCTGCTGTGAAACAGCAAGTTTCTCTCTTTCCTCGAACAGACCCCAGGCAGAACCTGAGAGCAAGGCGTTAGCTGACACCATGGAGCCCCGCAGGCTCTTGGGGTCCTCATTTTGTTTACCTGCTGCCACGGCTGAGTCAAGGGCAAAACCTCGAGCCCTGCAGTGAGATGCCCGGCAAGTCTAGGACAGTAGTTGGGGCCAAAATATTTTTAGTTCCTTTAGTGTGGCCTGGAAAAGCGACACATATAACGGGCCCGTCTGACTCTGTAGATCATCTCCCGGTGGATCCTCAGTCCGTCTGCTCGTGCCAGTGATATAAATAGATTGCAATTCCTCCTCGCTCCGGTTAGACCTGTGGAGCCAGCCCAGCCCAGGCCACAGACGTAGCAGTTGGAGTCTGTTGTGGTTTAGGCATCATTGGGAGCGTTGTTCACTGTGTTCTGGCTGCAGGCCTCAAGTTTAGGGCACAGCAATTCAACCCTTGAACCGGCAGAGGTCGGTGGATTTAGGACATGGAGCTGTTAAATTGCCATCTGGAAGTTTGGTCTCTGGTTGGAGCCCCACCAAGTGGAAGGGTCCCAGAGCCCCGCCTCGAACCCACAGCTGAACGTCTACACAGCATTTTTTAGCACCCCAGCCTGGGCCAGCTGGCTGTGTTTTGTGTGTATACAGCCACAATCCACCCTCCAGAGATGGGCCAGCTGGAGAGAATAGCCCGAGGAAACCTAGGACGAGTGGGACTCGCATAGACGAATCACCTGTTGCATGTCCACTGAGCAAACTCAGTCTCAGTGAATGGGGCACCCCCCCCCAAAATGAGCCCCTAGAGGGGCTGGTCACTGCAGGGTTCATTTATTGGTTCCTGGGGGGGACATGTGAAGCTGAGCCCTTGGGAAAGTCCACCTTTCTCATGAGCATCCTGCACGGACTCGCTCCTGGTGCCAGCTCCTGTAGCTAAGGGATGGTGAAAATGCCAGAGCTTTCTGCTTGAGCTTGCCCCGACTCTGTGGCCTCCTTACCTAGGCAGGCAGCCTCTTCCCCACCCGTGAACCGCTGGGGCTCGGACTCTGTGTCAGTCATAGAGGGAGGTGTGTTTGATTGATTGACTTCTGGAAGTTGCATCAGGGCTGGCTCCCAACCCCTTTTCCTGGGACCTGCCCAGGCCAGTGGCTTACTTTTAGGATCGCCGCTGAAAATGGTTTGGTTTCCCTTTGGCTGGAAGCTGCCATTGTTTCCACTGTAGGGTTCTGTGAGGCTGGCTGAGCTGTTTCCCCTGCTGGGGCTCAACATCGTGCAGATGAGCACCAGGGATGATGTGCTAGGGCAGTCGGCCTCCTAAGGATACGCAGCTGCTGTTACTGTTTGGCAGGCTATCATGCAAGCGGCCTTTGCTGCAGAACCAGGTCTATACAGACTGCGCAGGGCTCCTTTAAATGTGGGTCTGGAAGCGCAGCCCTCTAAAGAGGGTCTTGTGCATTTTGGAGGGCTGAGAGCATGGCGAAGGGGCTGACTTTGATAAGAAGATGGGGTTAGCAGAGCAGAATGTGGGCTCCCTTCTCCACCAGATGGGGAGCAGCCAATTCATCCATGTCACCATGACTGACATGGTGCCTTTGGCATGCACGTGCTGGCCAGGATAAGGATCTGTTCGGAGGGGCATTTTGCATGTAAGCTGGCAGGAGGAGCCAGGGAAGTGACCCAGAGACCCCCCTGCCCTCTCCTCTCACTCAGTACGTGTCTGTGCGTTGCTTGTTTTGTAGAATGTCCCCGCCAGTTCTGGGGTCCCGACTGCAAGGAAATGTGCAGCTGCCACCCCAACGGCCAGTGTGAGGACGTCACGGGTCGCTGCACGTGCAACCCCAACCGCTGGGGGCCCAAGTGTGAAAACGTCTGCCTCTGCAAGCACGGCAAATGCGACCAAAAGACGGGCAAGTGCACGTGCGAACCAAACTGGTGGGGTCCCCAGTGCGCCAACGTTTGCTACTGCAGCCACAACTCCCAGTGTGACCAGCAGCTGGGGTCGTGCATCTGCCAGCCTGGCTGGTGGGGCCGTGGCTGCAACAATCAGTGCACCTGCAATAATTCACCCTGCGACCAGTTCTCCGGGCGCTGCCAGTGCCGGGAGGGAGTGTTTGGCCCACGCTGCGACCGTTACTGTCAGTGCGACAAGGGGAAATGTAACCAGGTGGATGGGACCTGCACCTGTGATCCGGGATATCGGGGCAAGTACTGCCGTGAGCCCTGCCCAGCAGGTTTCTACGGACAAGGCTGCAGGCGAAGGTAAGTGCCCTCTGTACGTGCCCACTTGGCCCTGCCCACCCAATTCTCTAGCAAGTTGGGGATTTTCCCTGCTGCACCGTCCTTGTGCAGTCACTGGCGTGACGGCCAACTCCTGCCTACAACGTGACAAAAGGGAGGGATCAGCCCAAGGGGCAAGAGACTAGTGGGGGGTGTTGAAATGATCGCTAACCTTCTGGGTTGTGCGCTGGTAGGTGTGGCCAGTGCAAAGGGCTGCAGCCGTGCACCATCGCGGATGGCCGCTGCCTGGCGTGCGAAGCCGGCTGGAAGGGCCCCAAGTGCGATCAGGCCTGCTCGCCAGGGGTCTACGGAGAAGGCTGCGAGAAGATCTGCCCCCCATGCAAAGACGGCCACACATGTAACCACATCAACGGCAAGTGCTCTCACTGCAATCCCGGCTGGATAGGAGACAGGTCAGTCTGGGCAGGGCGCTCTCTTTGGCAATCAAGCTTCACTGGGGGGAACCAGGCTGCACGTCCCTGTTTTCTGATTGGCCGAAGCGGATGAGGCATCCTAGGAGATTTGTGGCACCTCCCGTGGTCCCCTAATGCCTGTCTGTTGCCTTAACCACTCGACCATGTTGCCATCCTCTGAATGTCATTGGGCTCTCTTAGCGTGGTGAAATATGCTGGTGCTTTCTGTAGCATTTGGCCAACATGCCCCAACCTGCCATCAAGCCGCCATGCTGGAGGCTCTGGCCGATCACAGACTGATGTTGCCCTGGCCAGGCTGATCGTTTTGGCCCCAGCCTACTTCCTCCAAGGCCCAGAAATGCAAAGCTTCTCCCTCCAATGCTGAAAGCTGCCAACCTCTACAGTCTGTGGGCTGCAACATCCAAGAGAGAAGAGAGTTCCTCACAGGGAGGGCATCAGATCCCAGCTCTGTGGAAACATTTCACAAACACCAAATGAGTCTGTTGGTAAACCCAGCAGATGGCAGGCTCGTTAGCAGGAAGACGAGCTGTGTTTTGCTGGGGTGTCATCTCTGCAGCTTGATGACCATCTCATCTGGCTGGCAGGAATCCTGTCCCACCTCACCCTTGCGTTCTTGCCGTCTAATCCTGGTAGAAACTGCCATCTGAGCAGCTTTGCTCTGCCTTGCCTCCTGGGGCTGGGTCTTTGTGAAGCGTTTCCATCATTCTGGTTTCTGACTCTGCTGGTCTCGAAGCAAATTATGGACTGTGACCGCGAGGGCTGGTCTCAGATCAGTTGATGGGCAGTGGCCAGGGGGATGTCCTAGGTCAGTGGTTTTCAATTTATGGGTCAGGACCCGGTACTGGGTCACAGACCCTCAGGTGCTGGTTCGCAGCGCCCCCTGCTGCTGCCACTCAAAGATTGTAATGCATTGCTGAAATTGTTGGGTCATGGGCATAAATGATTTTTTTCAGTTGGGTCCCTAGAAAATAAACTGGAAAACCACCATCCTAGTGGGTCTGTCTGAAAGCAAAACATGGAAGGGGAGGGCATCTCAGGTAGATCATGGTTAGTGAGGTGAGGGCAAGGCGAATGCCCCCGGGTGCTGGCGTAGCTCTGCTGACTCACGTTTGTGCCGTGTGGTCTCGGGAGGTGCCTCTCTGCTGTAGACGCAGCTACACCTACCCGACATGTTGTGATCCAGTAGCAAGGGTGGAAAACGGCCTGGCAGCTCCCCACAGCCAAACCCGGTCCTGCCTGCTAACAGCTGTGTCCTCACAGCCCCTGGACTCAGCGCATGGACGGACAAGCAATAGCCGGTGTATTTGTCTGCAAATTCCAGCCCTGAGCTAGGTTGCCTGACCCTCCTCTTCTTTCCTAGGTGTGAAACCAAGTGTCGCAACGGGACATATGGCGAGAACTGTGCCTTTGTGTGCAGCGACTGCTTCAACGGGGAGTGCCACTTCGAGACGGGCAAATGCCTCTGCCGGGCGGGCTCTCACGGCACCTAGTAAGTGACTTTTGTGTCTCACACTCTGTGCAGCTGGTGCTGCTCCAGCCATTGCAGAGGTCTCTGGATAAACGCGTGTCGGTGGGGCTGTCTGACATCCGCAGGAGAGGAGGGTGTAGGGAGGAGCCCAGAGGAATATGACAAGGTCCTCTCGATTAGCTCTTTGGAGCCTGCAGTATACACTGTGTGCGGAGGAGGATGCCTTTTTTTGGGAACAGAATTCCCTCTGTGGGGATCTAACTGATTACTGTTCATTTTTGTGCTAGCTGGTAAGTGGGGACTTGAGTGTGCCTCAGATCATCTGAGCCCTCAAAGTGTCAATGCAAAAGTTCTCCTCCTCATCTTTTCACCCTTGACTTCCATCTGCTTGAACCCCATCCATGAAAATATCCTGCGCCTTATTTCCTATTTCTAGTTGCAGACTCAACATTATCCTTTTTTCATTTTCACAAACCACCCTTTCCAGGCTGCCCAGCATTCACCCAAATGGTTAAGCAGAATTTGCTGAAGAAAATACCAGCATTTTGTGTGATATTTTTTGCTCTTTTGATGGTTTTTGCTACGTGATTCCAAAACAGAGGGACAAATTGAACATAATTCTCGATTCCAATGAGTAATTACTAGTTAAGTGATGTCTTGCTTCTCAAACCTGTCACCTGCCACCACCCCGGGGACAACTCAACATTGCTGCATGTTCATTATGTCCCTTTATACTTGTCAGTAAAAGCATGACTTGGAAAAGGTCAGGAGCAACCAGTTGCACTTTGGTTCCACTCAATTCAGGCCGGGTGGGGCTTTTGAGGATTTTACACCAATCGAAAAGCAGCCAAACAAAGCCAACAATACAAACCCACTTAGTGACAAAAGAAACAAACAACGAAAACTCTCAGGAGGTTTTCTGAAATGGAACAGAAAACACATCCTTTGTTATTCATGTCTTGTATCCTTCATCCCTCAAAAATAAACAGGCACACATTGTTCAAAATGAAAACGGTGTAATGCTGTGAGTAAAAACAAAAAGGCAGGAATCCGGTTGTGTTCTTGGTCTGTACTTAGACCAAGCCACATTTTTGCTGACACAGTGACAGTGGTCTCTTGAGTCTGCCAGGTCTCAGCTAAAATACCTTGAATTGCTTCAGGAAGTTTGGTGTCTCTTTGTGCAGTCCCTTGCTGTAGAAAATGTCCACTCCAATTTTGCTGATAGTCTTCCTGGTGGTAACTAACTGATAATACAAAGATGTGCTTTTTTCCTGAGAGCTCAGCAAAGAGTCATTTGGAATTTTTCTTTTCCCATTAAGCAGCTGGGAGATGGTTGATGATTTCAGAAGAGATTAGGAATTGCTTCAGTGTGCTTTAGGAAAGTATTTTGGTTTCTTGTCTTCATGCACAGACTGGTACAAGATCAGGATGACTGTACCTGAGAATTTCCTCATCTCTTTTACTGTATTTTCACTGTCAGCCCTTGTGCTGGAGACGACAGCCTAGGGAATGATTCATGGTCACCAGCCATAATAACCAGGCATGCCAAACTGTGGCTCATGAGCCGCATGCAGCTCTTCAAAGAAAAAGTGCAGCTTGCAGAAGAGCACGGCGGGGAGAAGCGCAGCATGGTCGTGGATGGGGCAGAGAAGTGCAGCATAGTCAGAGACGGTGGGAAAGTGGAGGCATGGTTGGGGTCTCGGGGATGGTGTGGAGAAGTGTGGCATGGTCAGGACGTCAGGGAGAAGCTAAGTGTTTACTGTATAGGTAGGCCTAGTTTTCATGGTAACCTTAAGTAATTATTAAAATCTGACATTAGTAGGGTCAATATTTGCCTTATTTTCATGATAAAATTAAAGTGTGCAATGAATTTTAAACTTGGTAATTGAGGAATAGGTAAAATATGGCTATATGCCTCAGTGCGGCTCTCAAAGGTTTAATAATCAACTTGTGTGGCTCTTGAGTTCCATAAGTTTGGCCACACCTGCTAATAATTATTCATTGCGTGGTTAAATGGAGTCAATAAGTGCTCTAGGTGGTGATCCTAGGAGTGGATTTATCCACAGCCTGAAATTATTACCTGTTGTGGTCTACAAAGCCTGAAGATTGAGGCCCATCTTTCAAGTAATTGGTAAGGTCTCATCTTGGAGAGGCTTAGCTTGAACCTTAGGAACTTTCCTTGTTCCTGCAGGAGAGCGGAAGGTGGCTGGAGGAGGATTATGAATTGTTGCATATAGCGTTCAGCTGTCAGCAGGGAGGAGAAAAAGCTCCCCTCTTTGCTGTTCTGATGGGAAGAGGGGTTTAGTTGTTATGTGGATGGCATAGACATCAGGGGAGTTGCAAATGATGGAGAGGACTGGTCATGGATGAGCTGGACCACTTGGTAAAGTGAGTACAGGCAAACAATGTGCGTTTTAGTACGGCAAATGATAAAAGTGAGCATCTAGGAACAAAAAAAAGTAGGATAAAAGATTTTAGGAAATCTGACCTGAAAGTTTTAGGTTAGGTATTAGGAAATGTTACAGCAACTGGGCCTGTTTGGTTTTGAGAAAAGAAGACCAAGGGTGGCCCTGACAGTCTTCAGATCCATTGTTTACGGGAGATTTGACTCCATCCTTGGAAGCAGCAACTCTGAAGGGGTGTGAGGATCCTCCTGGATAATCAGCTGACCCTGACCTCCCAGTGTGCTGCTGTGCTGAGTAGAGTGAATTCAGTCTTTGGAGGCATAAAAAGAAATCTAGAGTAGGAGAAGAGAAGTTATTTTACCTGTCACTTTGGCAGTGATTTGTCAACTACTGGGATGCTCTGTCCAGTTTTGGTGTCCACTGTTGAAAAAGGGTCTTGAGAAATGAGAGGGGGTTCAGAGAAGAGCCACAAGAATGATAAAATCCTAGAAATGTAGGTCTGGAAGAGACCTTGAAAGTTCATCAAGTCCAGGCCCTGCAGGACCAAGTAAACACATCACATCCCACCCCTGAGAGGGGTTCGTGCAACCTGTCTTTAAAAACCTCCCTGAGGAGCCTGTTCCACAGCTTTAGTTGCCTGTATAGTTAGAAAGTTTTAGGTTAACTATTAGGAAAATCTCTCTTACTTTAGATTAAGTCCATTAACTTCTTATCCTACTGCCAGTGGGTGTGGAGAACAATTGATCGTGGTCCTCTTTATACAGTCTTTAGCATACCTGAAGGTCATCATCATGACTGCCTTCACTTGTCTCTTCTCAAGATTAAACAGGCCCAGTTTTTTGACCTAGGAGGAAAGGTTAAAAATAATAATCCTATTACCCTTAGGTTATCTCAGTCTTGGATCATTTTGTTGCTTTCCTCTGGACTCTTTCTGGTTTGTCCACATCTTTCCTAAAGTGCAATGCCCAGAATTCAAAACAGCACTCTAGCAGACGCTTCACTTAGGCCAGGTAGCGTGGGATGATCACCTCTGCTGTTTTACATAAGACTCTCCTGTTAATACATTGCAGAATGAGATCAGCTTTGTGAACAATCGCATCAGCTCGTTGAATCATATTCAATTTCTGATCCACTGTAAGGCCCCAGACGCTTTTCAGCAATACTGCTGCCTAGCCGGTCATTCCCCATTTTGTAGTTGTGCATTTGATCCTTCCTAAGTCTGGTGCTTTGTCCTTGATCATTCTTGAATCTCATCTTGTTGACTCGGACCCCTTCACCAATTTGTCAAGATCATTCTGAATTCTGATGCTGCCCTCCAAAGCGCTGCCAACCCCTTCCAGGTTGGTGTCACCTGCAAATTTTACAATCATATTCTTTGCTCCATTATCCAAATAATTAATGGAAATATTGAATAGTACCAGACCCAGGACTGGTGTCTGTAGAGTCCAGATGGGGTCTTCCAGATTGACAGTGAACTGTAGCTAACTGCTGAATATGGTCTTTCGACTAGATGTGCACCTACTTCATAGTAATTTTATCTGGACACATTTTCCTAGTTTGCTTAGGAGAATGTCATTTGGGTTTTGTCAAAAGCCTCAGTAAAATCCAGACTGATCATGTCTACTGCTTGTCCCATTGCACAAGGACACTAACCCTATTAGAGAAGGCTTTTGGGTCAGTTTGGCATGATTTATTGACAACTACATGCTGACTGATCCTCATAATCCTATTGCCTTTCAGGTTTTTTCCAATGCATGCATTAATCATTTGTCCCAGTATCTTTCCAGGTGTCATAATTAAGTTGACTGGTCTATAATTTTATGGGTTCTCTTTGTTTCCCTCTTTAGACATCACAGCTGTTTGCCCTTCTCCAGCCCTCTGGAGCCTCACCTGTTCTTCAAGATAATTATTCACAGCTACTTCACAAATTTCATCAGGCCCCTCTGACTTGAATACGTCTAACTTAGCTAATTTTTTTCTAATCTGTTCTTTCCCTCTCTCCTATTGTTAACGTTTATTGTTGGGTGTGTGGTCACCTTTGACCTTTTTAGTGAAGACTAAAGCAAAATTTGCATTAGGCACCTTGGTCATCTTAATGTCATTAGTTATTAGATCTCCTTCCCGGCTAAGTAGAGGTTCTACACTTTCCTTTATCTTTCTCTTGCACCTTATGTAATTGAAGAGCTTCAATGCCTTTATGTCCCTTGCAGGTATAACTCATTTCGAATCTCAGCCTTTCTGACTGTGTTCCTACAAACTTGTGATATTCTCTTCTTCCTTTGCAATTCATTCATGTTTGTAGTATTCCTTTCTGATGTTCAAGTAATTAAAGAGCTCCTGATGGAGCCATATTGCCTTTTACTATTCTTCCTCTTTTTCCTTTGTATTGGGACAGTTTGCAGTTGTTTCTTTAATACAGTCTCCTTGAGAAACAGCTAGCTCCCTTGAACTCCTTTATAGCTTGACTGTTGGTCAGTCCGTCTGTCCATCCATCCATCCATTCATTCCTCCTTGGACCTTACATATCAGTTCTTTGAGTACATTGTTAGTTGGCTTTTTTTGAAGTCTGTTGTTCTATCATTTTGAAGTTTGTTGTTCTGTCATTTCATGATTGTTTTCACCCAAATCACCTTCCATCTTTAGTTTAGCAACCAATTCCTCCATTGGTCAAATCAAGTCTAAAATAGCTTCCTTCACTCTCTGGAACAACAACAACAAAAAAAAGTGTCCCCAATGCATACCAAGAACTTTCTGAAAAGTTGGTGTTATGCCATGTTACTTTTTCCAACAGATGTCTGGGTAGTTGAAGTCCCCCATTACTACCAGGTCTTGTGTTTTTGAAATTGTTAGTTGTCCTAAAAATGCCTACTCTTCAGGATTTGGTGCTTTGGGGTAGAGCCCTACCCTGACATTACCCCATGATTTTTTTTTCCCCTGCTTTTATCCTTACCCAGAGACTTTCAGCTAGTCTTGACCTCAGAATGTAGGTGTATATATATCCTTGACATAACACCTCCCTTTTTCCATGCCCATCCTTCCTGAACAAGTTGTACCCCTCTATACCAACATACTGGTCATGAAATTTATCCCACCAAGTCTCTGTCACTCCAATTATGTTGTAATTAGTTATGTACCCATGCTTTTTAGTTTTGCCTGTTATCCCATATGCTACTTGCATTTGTGTACAGACAGAAATCTACAATGTCAAGCAGATTTCCAGCACAGATTTCCCTCTTGTTGCATCTACGAACCTATTGTAAGTTTTCATTTCTGCCTCTCCGGCATTTAGCTTTCTGTGAGGTAGCATTATTTAATGCTTATCTATGGGACTTTTGTCATCTCTGCCTTTGGAAAGTAATTTAAAACCTACCTTATTATGTTGGGAAATCTGTATGTGAAGATGCTTTTCCCCCTGTGGTCTGGAGAATGATTAAACAAGTAGAAAACATGCCTTCGAGTGATAGGTCAATCTATTTAGCTTAACAAAGAAAAGTTAAGAAGTGGCTTGACCACACTATATAAGTACCTACATGTGGAACAAATATTTAATAATAGGCTCTTTAAACTAGCAAAGGAAGGTTTAACACAGGGGTCTCAAACATGTGGCCTGTCGGCCACATGGGCTCCTAAAGCTATTTCCTGCAGCCCGCAATGACACTATCATTACCGATATTTGCAATATTGTTGCATGAAAAGGTTTCAGTGGTGCGGCCCTCGGGCTAACATACTAATCCTCATGTGGCCCTCATAGTGATTTGAGTTTGAGACCCCTGTTTTGACACAATCTAATGGCTGGAAGTTGAAGTCGACAAATTCAGGTTGAAAATAAGGTGTACGTCTTTTTAATAAAAACAAACAAGGAGTCCCGTCGCACTTAAAGCCTCACAAACAGACTAACTAACAAACCCCTGGAACAATTCACTGACTTCCTGTTACTAAGAAATTTTAAATCAAGACTGGATTTTTTTTTAAAAAAAAAAAAGATGTGCTCTAGGAATTATGGTGGGGAAATTCTGTGGTTTGTGCTCTACAGGAAGTCAGACCAGGTAGTCACAGTGGATACCTTGGAATCTATGAATCCATGCCAGCAGACCCACTTCGGACTTTGCAATTCCCACTCAGGTGGAACCTAAAATTCAAACATTTGGAGGTTATTTTTCTTTTCAGTTTTTTTTAAAGCAGTGGGTTGGTTTGGGTTTTGGTTGACTTTGAAAATTTTCACCAAAAAAATTCATCTGAAATGTCCAGGTTTGAAATATTAATGGGGGTGGGGGGTGTTTAATACCCCACATCCTCCATCATGCACGTACTGTCTCTGGGCAGATCTACAATGCCAGCCATTTTCAGCAGCAGCTGAACAGAGATGCACAAGTTACTTCAAACAGCGTGCATATCTCAGTTCGACTGCCCTACGCCCAGCGCGTCCACTACATTGAGTCGAAAGGAGGGGCCTCCCTTTGATTCACTGCTGCTCCAGGTGCCAGGGTGGTCTCAGTAAATAGGCTTCCCAAGGGACCAAATGGGTCTTCAGGGACCCAATCAGTTTGTCGGGAAGGTTAGTTTGACAGCAGCAATTTTCACCATCATCTGTGGAAACTAGCTCTCTCCCTTTTTTTCTTGCCAGCTTTCCCTTTGTCTCTCCTTTTTTCCATTTTTCCATTGGAAAATAGGGCAAAAAGGAAAAACAACAAACTTAAAAACCAAAAGAGCCTTGAAAACTCAGACTTAACTTTATTGGGGTTTTGATTTTGTCCAAAAGAAAAGCTCTTAAATCTTTCATGAAAAATGCTTTAAGCAAAAGGTCATTTACTGAAGAATTTTTTTCTTTTGTTCAAAAGATGTTGGCCGCCTTGTCAGACCCTGGCGAGGGTTTGACCGAAGGCTGGCCGGGCTCTCAGAGCTGGGAGAAAGCCTTACTGTCTCTCCCAGACCCTCGGGCCTTATGGTTAGAGGATGTTCTGTTTCCAAATGTGCAGAAGGATTTTAATGTCTTTAGTAACTGAGATCCCTTAACGCTGCTGGCCACATGGTTAAAAACACCTGCGCAAGAGGTGGAAAGGAAGCCTATAAGCGGTGATGAGACTATTCCCGCTCTCCTCAGACCCACGGGGGCACCATGTGCTGTCAGCCGTGGTGTTTTCCTGGTGGAGTTGCTGGAACGCCCTCCGCCTAGACGTGAGCTCTCCTGTGTTAAAATGCCCCGTTTTTGCGGCTTCTGCTGGGTCAGAGAAGCCTCTTGCCAGGACTCTGGACAAAATACCAGCTCAAACAGGCGAGCTGTCTTGATCTCCAGAAAGCATGGCTCATAAGGTGAGCTCCCTTAGCAGCTAGGGCTGAGTGATGCTGTGAGTGTGGGAGACTTTGTTGGTGGTGGGGCGCCGTAGTGGAGGGGATTAGGATACACTCACAGGGCTGGTTAGCTCTGCTCTTTGGAGTTTGGTGTCAACACCACCAAGGTCATGGGTTTGAGCCATTTGCTGCGTACTTAGTGGGATGACGAAGGTGGCTGGTCTAAAAGGAGTGGGTTATCTCAACTGGTTGTTCATGCAGTCATGGCTATATTACTCAGGCTGCTGTCTGCCCATGAAGCAAAAAAACAAAACAACCAAGGTCAGGTTAGAATTTCACATTTTTCCTAGAGGCTTTGTTTTTCACAGTAAATGCCCAGTCCCTTGTTTCTGTGGGGTTGTGACAGCCTTACCTGACAATTTGTCTTACTTATCCAGCTTGCTGTGTATCCAGCAATGCCTGGAGTAAAAGCACGTGTTTGCCTCAACTCTTCATTTTCCTGAATCCCGTTTAGTGACCAATGGAACATCTAACTGGAGGGAAATGCAGTGGCTGACTAATCACTCTCTGTTTCACTGCTGTGCTTCGCTTCTCAAAACCACACGTCTGCAATTAGCTCTTTGGACCCAGCCGGGTTTCCAATGCTACGTGACTTTCGTTGCTCCTTGTTAAGCAGAGTTGCGTATGTGTCTCCCTCAGAGAGTCTCATATGAGACAGGTTCGCTGAGACATTTAATGCCAACAAAAAGCAGCCAGGGTAGAGATCATCTCTCCTCGTCATCACGGCAGCTCCCACAGATCAGGGTGAAAGCAGAAGTATCAACTCCCTGTTGCGGGTCGGAGCAGACCCCAGTAGGATTTCTTGGTTCTGACGTGAGGATAGGTGTTGTGGGGCTTCCACGGTTTTCCTGGATGAGTGATGGGTGGGGATGAGTGGGGACAGGCGCATGCAGCTTTGCAAGTGTCCCTTGGTATTTGAGGCGTGTGGTTCTCTCTTGGGCCTGAGCTAAGATGCTTTTGGCTTCCCATGTGTCCCATGGAAGCCATGTTCGCAGTGAGGGGGATCTGTGTGTGTGCTTCAATGGCTATGTCAAGGCCAGAATCGCACATTTGACAAATGGCTCCTGAGAGCCGGCTTTGCTGGGTGCCCAGGTCCTTGCTGACTCAGTGAAAGGAAAGTAGGGGGGAGGAGACGTTCTTCCAACTGCCCCTGCAGTGTCACACCCCCAAGAATGCAGGTCCCCAAAATGATGAGATTGGCTTAAAAATCAGGAGATTTTTTTTAAATGTGTGGTTTTGGTTTGTTTATTTGCCTTCTGACATTAAGCCTGAAAAAGTCACGTTTCCCAGGTTCTCCTGACCCCCAGATACTCGAAACGTACTTTATTTAAGTGGAAACTGAGTGTCTCCCATAATCACTTGACTCCAGGAGCTGGGACTTTACAGAAAAGGCCAGCTATGGTGAAGATCCCGTTAACCATGGGAGAGTTGGGGACACTGCCAGAGCCTCACAGGAAAGGGTTTTGGACTCGGTCCCACGTGCCCCTCCTGCTGTTGGTGCGTCCTGAGTGTCTCATTTGTCCAGAGTCTCTGCAGCATACTCAGACATGCACGTGTGTAGGCTGCTTAGGGCAGTGGTCGTCAAACTGGTTTTCCTGGGGACGCAACTCCGGGTCCCTCTGCCATGCTGGATGGCTGCTAAATCAGGGAGTTTCATGCTGTAGGCCAGGCGTGGCCAAACTGCGGCTCGGGAGCCACATGTGGCTCTTGAATGAAAAATTGTGGCTCCCGGAAGAAAGTCGGAAAATCAGTTTAGGAGAGTAACCCCAGCCTAGGAGTTTAGGAGGGGGGTCAGGACTGTGGGGAGAAGAGTGGCATGTTTGGTGATGGGGGGGGAAGAAGTGCAGCATGGTCAGGATTTTAAAAACTCAGCACTGGCCTGCAATCTTCTACATCGAGCAGCAGCTAAGTTTTTACTGGCTAGGCCTAATTTTAATGGTAACTTTAAGTAATTATTAGAATTTGTCATTAGTAGGATCAATATTTGTCCTCGTTTTACGATAAAAAAGTGCAATGAATTTTAAACTTAGTAATTTTGGAGTAGGTAAAAGTATGTGGCTATATGTCTCAGTGCAGCTCTCAAAGGTTTAATAATCAACTTGTGCGGCTCTTAAATTCCATAAGCTTGGCCACGCCTGCTCTAGGGTATCCTGTGCTCCACCCTGACCCTGCCACACCAGTCTCACTCTGTTATGAGGCAAGAGCTTTCTCAGCCCACGCGGCTCGGATCTCAGGTGGAGCCTGCAGAACAGCAGCAAAAAATCAGCTCTTATCATATCATAT